>MU227453.1:735766-764362 GCA_018584345.1 Thuja plicata | reverse complement strand
ATATATATATATATATATATATATATATAAATGCATCCAAAATGCCCCCAAAAAAAGTCACGCATCCACGCACCTACATCCCGCACCCGCACCCGAATCGGTAACTTAGCTTTCAGCCCTTAAATTTCTATAACTTCGCCATTGTTTGATCTTGTTTTGACTTGGGTTGACTTTTGCTTGCGATGTTTGAATTATAGCTTGGATTGTTCATGATAAGGGGTGGGAATCTTACCCTTTAGAGGATTTTTTTTTACATTCAACCCCTTACCATTCTTGCCTTGGATTTTAAACTTGCATTTTCATATCAAATCAGAGGAGAAACAAGTTTTCTTGTCTTCATGACGCCTTGTCTTACTCCTTTACCAAATCATGCTTCACACCCCTTATACTCATGTGGCAGAAATCTGACCTCCTAGAGGATTAAGAATACTAGGAGGGTGGCGGATTCCACCACCTCCTGAGGATTATTTCCTCACCCCAAGACCTTGTCCCTTTGTTCAATTTGATACCATTCTTCATTCTTTCAATTGCAACTAAGCCTTCAAATTTGTCTCCAAGGTGAATTGGTAACCACTTCAATCTGAATTGGATGTTCTAAGGTCTGTTTTCATGTTTTGTTTCCCATTTCTCAGTCTGATTGCCAACTTTCCTCCAAGACATTAGATCTCCAAACCATGTTTGTTTGCTCATTTAATCAGCTTAATGGCTAGTTCCTTGGCGGAATTTAGGGAGTAGACAGGATTACAAGCCATAGAGAGAGGGTGGAAATGAGGGGGTCTAGAGGATTGTCAATCCTCAAAGGCAGGCAGTTCCACCAGCCTAGAGGATTCTTTCTCATGCCATTTGCCTTTTTTAAAACTCATCTTACCCTCGATTCATCCCTCCTTACCTAAGATTGATAGCATGCTTCTTGCATTTGGTGTCTACATCAAATTATGACCCGAATTGCTTTTGTTTGAAGGGGCAGAAATCTTGACTTTTAGAGGATTAATAATCCTAGGAGGGTGGCGGATTCCACCACCTCCTAAGGATTCTTTGACAAAGCAGATTCTCCTCCGAAACACATCATTTTGCAATTTATTTCACTTTTCTCACCAATTTGAACTTGCATCTCGCTGTTAAGAAAGGGCGGAATTTTGGGTGTCTAGTGGATTATGAATCCTGAGGCATGGTCAAATTCCAACCTAATGCCAGGATTTTTATTTGCCAGTTAACTCCCCAATTTGTCAAGTCAATTTCTTCAACTCAGAGGGCAGGAGGATTTTTATAAAATATAACATTTAAGTATAAGTTACACTTTAAGTTATAATTTATATAAATATTGTCAGGATGTTTGAGATAGGTTTCAACTTCATAAGAGTTATAATAAAGATTCTAGATTTTGGGAGTTTTCAAAAAATTTCAAACTTAGCCAAATTTCAGGATTCAGCATACCTTTAATAGTGTTACCTCCTACAACCCTCCCTGACTTTCTAAGATCAAATTGACACTGAAACAAGGATTTTTTAATGATTCTAACTCATTTCATCACAAATCACTTGGTTTCAACTCTATATCCTCGACTACCTTAGCCCAACTCTCACTCACATCCCAAACAGACTTGACTACCCAGCAGGCAAAAGTTGCCCAAACTCATCTCTCGGACTTGGAGACTTAAAAATTGTTATCACCTAAAAGCACCTAAGACCACTACTACTGCCAGAGCAAAAAGAGGGGGTCCCCATTTGCAATGGGGCGATGGTGTGAAAACCTCACAACAGTATCCACGTACCAGGTTCTCGTACCTGCATCCGGATCCGAATATGAATTGGTAACTTAGTGTCAAACAGATGTATCTTTTCATAACCAAAGGGTGTGACCCTTTCATATGGGCATTAACAAATGAAAGGGTGTGACTCCCTACACTCAAAGGAAATATAAAAGAGAACTTCATTGAAGAAGGATATAAAAGACGAGAAAAGGAAGTCAACAGAAGAAGACAAATTGAAGTATCTGCAACAACCAATACAAAGAACACAATTACAGACCAAGGGAAGATCAATTGTGAGAAGCAAATGCAAACTAGATCAAACCTGTAATAGATCAGATCTGGGACCACTATATCAATTAGAATGAAGGACGTCGATGGGAAATAAGCAAGAACATTAATGATCGGGAGGGAAGGATTTGACCTTACTAATTAATAATGCACAACAGATTCAAACTTATACTGTTCTCTTTAGTATGAGTTCCTTATACATGGCTAGATAAGTATCATTTATATCTGAACAACACTGACTGATGATGCATTGTTGTTACGTTTGCTTAGCATAGCATAATAATTATTATCTATACATACTCAGCATGATATTGAACTCTTAATATGTGATGACTGATTATTAAGGTCAGCCAAGTAGGGTAACAGTGATGGGGTCACCTTCTAGGCACGCCACCTCATGGTATATGATTGGGGAGTCCCATGAGGCCAAAGGGGTAAAAGGGTACTGCCTTTGGGCTTAGGAAGGATGGACTTTCTGGGCACCCTATTGTGAATGTGGAAATGTGGGATTACAAGTAGGGGAACACTAATGGGGTCACCTTCTAAGCACGCCATCTCATGGTATATGACCGAGGAGTCCCATGGGCCAAAGGGGGACAAAGGGGACTGCCTTTGGACTTAGGAAGGATGGATGTTTTGGGTACCCTGTTATGAATACTCCTCGTGGCCTCTATCATGGCCAACAAATGCATAAGGATGCTCAATCATTGGAAGAAAGATAGAAGTGGCAAGATTGAGAATGGTGATAGGACACCTCAATAGGTACCCCCTCCCATATGAATGGCACGGGCCACATGAGGCCAAGAGGGATGGTATATCCACTCTTGGGCCTAGGGCAGAGGGTCTCTAGGGCACCATGTCTTATCTCTTCTATGGTTGAGTCATCTTAAAATCGATTTAAACCATCTAATTATTTGATTTGCATTTCCGATATATATGATTATTTCCAACTAAAGAAATCTATTTATGAATTCCCTACTTGTTTTGATTAAGAATTGTAAACTAGGGCAAAATTTGGGTACTCATAATTGGGGGACACTACATGGTGTTCAAAGAATCAATGAAGATATCTATAGAAGGAGAAGAATCAAGTGAAGTCTCAATGTTATCACAACTATCAAGACCTACCAAATAATCAAGTTGCTCTTTTGTATCATCATACGGTAAGTTATCACAATTGTAAGAACCCCAACAGGTTCTAACTTCAACAAACACTGAAGTGCTTCAATTTTGTATGTTTGACATTTTGTCAAACACTTGTCATGCAATCGCTATCTTGCTATTTTCAGATTGTTTTTGCTTGCTTGGAATGGTTTCAAATGAAGTTTAAATGCTTGCAAATGATTTCTAAGATATCTAGACAAAGAATTAAAATGCAAATGCAATCCGTTTTGACCATTTCAAAGCATACATATAATTTCTATATGTAAAATGTGCATCTACAACCAATAGACATTTCCACAAACACTGAGCATGAAAGCTATTATGTTAATTATGAACAGTTAAGATATGACATTACATCAAACATATGGCATGCAATTAAATACTCCTTATTGCTTGCAAACTCTAGGACAATACTGATATGAATTTAGCCAAGACTTCTTGGCTTTCACTAAATTTCCAAACAATGTCACAGTCTGATATAAATGATCACCTACAGCAGTACCTGGAATGATAACGCAAGTATAATGGAGCCCAAAAATGGATAGCAGCTCTTAGAAATTGAATATATTCTACTGCCAATGCAAGTAATCATGGAATGGAGACACTTCCAGATCAAAAGGGACCTCTTTGCTCCCTAACGCTGCCCTCTAAATGGCCTACAGTTGTCTGAAAATACCAAACACTGTCTATACAATGGCTGCGATCTGCAATTAAGAAATTCTTCAACCTTTGCAAACAATATCTGAAATGAAACTCTGAATCTTCTTCACAATTCAATCACTGAATTAAGCACATTCATAATCCTTAAATGAGATTATCGCTGTTATCGCTGGCATTATTTATTGGCAGAGATCAACCAATTCAAAGTGCAAAACTGTGATGTCCCCAAATTAGCAGGTTCCGGGAGCCTGATTATGGTCATCTCATCAGCGCAACCCTCGTGAGTTGACAGTGTGTTTTGAGGGTCTCAGTGGAAGGATTTGCCATTTTTAGCAAATCTGGACTTACCATGTATAGTAAGTCAATTTGGGCCAGTTACTATTTCTGGCAGTGCAGTAGAAGACCATGTTGATCAGTCGTTGCCGGCAGTGGATGCAGGAATTGTCACATGAGTTATATTTGATAATTAGTTATTATTAATTAATAATAAAAGCCATATCATTATAATAATAATAATACTTTATTATTATTATGTTTTAGAAGTTGCTATCCTGCAGATAGGTTAACTGATGAAGGTTTTTAGAAACTATGGCTACCAAAGAATTATAAATAGGGATTCATTTGTGAAGCTGAGGATCGAATGTTTTTTATCAAATCTTGTCTGGAGAATTGTCTCTAATTATCTGAGCCCTTGCTGAAATATAAGGGTCAAATTAGTTTCTCGAAGACTGACTCTTCTTGAGCTAATCATCAATCGATTGTTGTTGTATAATTGATTTCGTTTCCTTCTTACTGTCCGCCTGTGGCTAAAGGAAAGAGGTATTTCTGAAAGTATGTATGCACCCTGAGGGTGCGGATTCTTCCTGAGTTTTGCAAAGTTGTATTGATCGAATTATAAATTCGATTGGCAAGTGGTCGACTTGCTCTCTCCAGCATTGCGGGTGATAGTAGGCCCGATCTTTGCAATCAAAAAGCCGCCTACAGACCAGTTTCAGGGCCAAGCGCTAACGCTGGTCTATTGATACAATCTGTGGGTTAGAAGTGATGCAGCGCGGCCATCTCAGCATCCACGCTAGTGACTGTGGATTGTGGGGTGACTGTTGGTGCTGCGTGGAGGCTCAGTACGCCCGCGTGTGAGCATAGTGGGTCGATTCAAAGTGCCGTCGTGGAAGGAGATACTCCTGCGCGCAGCAGATTGGTGGGCAGCTTCACAGCCCATTGTCGAGCCCTTGTTGTCAACAACGGCCAGCAATCCAGCATAGCGGGATAAGATATACAAGTTCCTTTAATGTTTTTTAGTTAGCAAATAAACAATTCATTGCTAGACAAATTGTAATGTTTCCAGTCAATTAAATAAGGAACGAATTCTGAAAATTCAGGCATTGTTATCAACTCATATACAGCTTTCAATATATGCATTGTGTTATTGTAAACATTACAAAGTAAATTGATAGAAATACTTGCCCATGCATTTAAATATTTTCTTAGAAGGAAAGGGATAGAGATTTCAGTTGATTTAATAGACAGAGCCAGTCAAGCTCATTACAGTGGTATCAGAGCGGTTTCCTGCCAGCCTGCAGGGAAATTGGGTTCGTTTTTTATTTATTATCTGGGAAGTCAGTTATGGCGGATGACAGGAGATTCATCCCTGGTAGACATTATTACAAGAGAGGCCAGTCACCTCCACCAAACATGGATGATCCAGATATCCAGTTTGGCACAGTACTGGGTGGAGATAATAATGCAGGGGGTCAGGCCAGACCCACATCCGCAAATGAAACAGATGCAGACAGAGAGGCTAGGGAGACATTCAGGAACTTAGCCGCAGGACAACATCATGTAGTTGAGTATTACATGAGCTTTCTGATACATCGAGACGAATCGTTCTCCCGAGAGGTCAGAGTAGGGAGAGATCACGTGATGCTTCTGTCACATCACATAGATCTCGGGTTGATGACAGGCACAGAGATTATGAGCCTAGAACTCCGAGACATGATAGAGCAGATAGGGCAGGTGACAGGGGAGATCAGTACAAACCCCAGGGGCCCAGATTTATGAGACCAGAGACTGATGCAACCAGTGCTGAGGCTGAAAATATCCCTTTTGTTGATGATATAGTCACGCACTATGCTAAATGGGATGCCCTTCCTCCAACCTTGAAGCAAAATCTGAATTTTGATAGATACTTGACACAAAAATGAGAGCACTCAAGGGGAAGACCAGCACAGGATAGACACAGGATGGGGTATAACGATTTGAGACAAGTGGCTAGCAAGATGATGCTAGCACATTTTGATGGCAGCGGTAGGGTCACTGCTAGAGCTTGGATCCACAAGCTCGACACCTACCTCTCATTGCGTCCGATGACCGAGGAGGACGCCATCAGATTTGCAGTGTTGCATTTAGATGGGATTGCACATGACTGGTGGTACCATGGATTGAGATCACTACATCATGACCAGATTACTGTCTATCAGGAATTTGTAGACAGGTTGATCGAGCGCTTCGACAAAAAGGACCCAGAGGTTTTTTTCAGAGAGTTGGCCCAGTTACGACAGACAACCAGTTTAGATGGGTACATCAGCGAATTTCAGCGCATATTAGTAATGGTGTATGATATCTCAGAGCGGAGGAGAGTAATGCTATTCTTAGAGGGATTAGCTGAACCATTGCAAGGATGGGTTAAGTCCTTAGATCATCCATCCTTACATGAGGCGATGAAGAAGGCCCAGGATCTCAAGGCATCATCTCGGAGCAAGGGTGCCCCGAAGTCATCTGGTTCTCCACCTAGGGATGAGGAGTCCCCGCCAGTTGTGGAGGACCAGGGCAAGTCAACGGGAAAATTTGATGATACTTCCAGAGAGGACCTGAGGAAGAGACATCTTTGCTTTTGGTGCAAGGGGCCTTTCTCTAAAGGTCATACCTGTGCTCTAAGGCCAAAGGGAGCAGCAAACCGTGGCATTTGGGTTTACACAGATGAGATTGAGGGATCATCGCAACCGCATGAGGACGAAGACAATGGTGATCCTACTGGGGATCAAGTCTACACCGTGTTGAGTGTTTACAGTCTCATCTTCGACTCACATGTTCAGGATCTACATCAGGTGCAGAGATGGTCTGTACCTAAGATGGATTAGTTTCAGGAAGACTGGGGAGAGTCAGTGAAGTTTGGTATGATGAGTTCTCTTGTTAAGTCATCACTTGGTGATATCCAGATCTCCACTGCATCAGCACAGGCACTTGGAGTTATGATACAAGTTATGTTACTGGTGTTGCTGATGTCCTGGGTTTACAGCTGGTTCCGAGATAGCAGGGATATCACGTGTTTCTTATGGGATCCTAGCGGAGGTTTTAGTAAGATACTCGACTGCTTGAGGACAAGCAATTTCAGGGAGGACTGTGATGTCCCCAAATTAGCAGGTTCCGGGAGCCTGATTATGGTCATCTCATCAGCGCGACCCTCGTGAGTTGACAGTGTGTTTTGAGGGTCTCAGTGGAAGGATTTGCCATTTTTAGCAAATCTGGACTTACTATGTATAGTAAGTCAGTTTGTGCCAATTACTATTTCTGGCAGTGCAGTAGAAGACCATGTTGATCAGTCGTTGCCGGCAGTGGATGCAGGAATTGTCACATGAGTTATATTTGATAATTAATTATTATTAATTAATGACTTTATGTTATTAATTAATAATAAAAGCCATATCATTATAATATTAATAATACTTTATTATTATTATGTTTTAGAAGTTGCTATCCTACAGATAGGTTAACTGATGAAGGTTTTTAGAAACTATGGCTACCAAAGAATTATAAATAGGGATTCATTTGTGAAGCTGAGGATCGAATGTTTTTTATCAAATCTTGTCTGGAGAATTGTCTCTAATTATCTGAGCCCTTGCTGAAATATAAGGGTCAAATTAGTTTCTCGAAGACTGATTCTTCTTGAGCTAATCATCAATCGATTGTTGTTGTATAATCAATTTCGTTTCCTTCTTACTGTCCGCCTGTGGCTGAAGGAAAGAGGTATTTCTGAAAGTATGTATGCACACTGAGGGTGCGGATTCTTCCTGAGTTTTGTAGAGTTGTATTGATCAAATTATAAATTCGATTGGCAAGTGGTCGACTTGCTCTCTCCAGCATCGTGGGTGATAATAGGCCCAATCTTTGCAATCAAAACGCCACCTACAAACCAGCTGCGAGGCCAAGCACTAACGCTGGTCTATTGATATAGTCCGCGGGTTAGAAGTGATGCAGCATGGCCATCTCTGCATCCACGCAGGTGACTGCGGATTGTGGGGTGACTGTTGGTGCTGCGTGGAGGCTCAATACACCCGCGCGTGAGCATAGTGGGTCGATTCAAAGTGTCGTCGTGGAAGGAGATACTCCTGCGAGCAGCAGATTGGTGGGCGGCTTCACAGCCCATTGTCGAGCCCTTGCTGTCAACAACGGCCAACAATCCAGCATAGTGGGATAAGATATACAGGTTTCTTTAATGTTTTTTAGTTAGCAAATAAACAATTCATTGCTAGACAATTTGTAATGTTTCCAGTCAATTAAATAAGGAACGAATTCTGAAAATTCAGGCATTGTTATCAACTCGTATACAGCTTTCAATATATGCATTGTGTTATTGTAAACATTACAAAGTAAATTGATAGAAATACTTGCCCAGCCATTTAAATATTTTCTTAGAAGGAAAGGAATAGAGATTTCAGTTGATTTAATAGACAGAGCCAGTCAGGCTCATTGCAAAAACACTTTAAGAATTCTCAATTCTTCCAGCCTTCAAATGCTAAAACCCTTGGCTTCAATATTCATCACAAATTCATAAATAATAAAGGCACAATAGAATGATGAAAAAGAACTCATGTGAGTCTTTTATAACTTTTGTGGGAGACCTCATACACTATTCCAGCCAATGTGGGATAAATAGATATACTTTTCCTTTTAACAATTCATTTACTCCAGTACTTTAATTAATACTTTGGCTTAGGCTTCAATGAATTAATTGGATAAATGGCCCCTTCCAATGATGACTCAACCCTCAACTTAAGTGAAATTATAAAGTTAAATTAAAACTTTATAATAAGCCATTTAATGATTAAATAATAATTTGGCCACTAAAATAATAATAACTCCCAAATAACTTATCCTTTAAATATGTCATCTAAAACAGGAGACACCTAATATTTCTCCACGTGACCAAATGCACTTTCCAAAACTAGAAAGGGTCCTTCTCAATCAACCTCAAACTTACTATAGATAGTAAGTATATGAAACTGAGCACAAACGAAGTCCAATCTGAGCCAAACAAAGACCAAACTAGAACATACGAAATTCAGGAGAAGATAAGAACCTCCATTAACCAAGCCCCTGCCACAGACGACCCTCTATCCACAATAATTAGCCTATGATGGGCACAATAATAGGCTAATCCCTCAAATTCCAATGCTCATGAAAATGGGGAAATTACGGTCCGCCCTCCTTGAAATTGTTTGTCCCCAAGCAATCACGAGTGGAAAGAAACTCCACAACGACGTAGGTCCAAAAGAAAACTGTGAAATATCCCACAACACAACAACACTGTGGAAGCACCAAAATAACCACAACTGCACAGAAATGAACAGTGACCCATCTGCTCAATCTCTGCAACACCGAAACTATGCATTTCAAACAAATCATGTACATGAGAATCAAAGGTGAAACTGCCTGTAACCCACACCATGTACACACTGCAATACACCCCGATGAAGTCAAACTGGAATCCCGATGCACACAAAATATTCCACCTCACACTGAAAAGTGTGCAACCACATATGCCTCGATCCCAAATCCAAAATAGAAGCCTGCCAAGATGAACACTCCCAGACTTTTGTTGTTCAACACTGATCCCAACTTCACCATACCAGGAGTGGTGAAGCAATCTAATGGGACCCATCCAACCTGCAGTGTTAGCCCTGTCATCACCTAGATCCCAATAGAGACAAAACTCACATCCATTCATAACAAGGAAGAATGGATATATCATACCATCTGATAGACCAGAACTCCCTGCACACCCTACCAATCTACTCTGTGTATGAAGTCCATTTGTGCAACAGGGACAAGTACTCCCAAAACCAATTGTACCATAACCCAAATATCCATCCTCTACAAAACCATCATGGATATATTGGCCCTGCAAGTAGCCTCCTGCTAACTTGCAGTAACTAACCCCATCAACTACAGATGGAGAAAACCCATCCCATAAAGGATGGTATAAACCTAGAGCCAACCCACACCAAAGTGCAACCAAATCCTCAACCTGTGGGTCAAAAGAGAAATGATAGCGCTCCTCACTGTGTCATTACGGTAAAATGCTCCATTCTCTATTAGAGGCTCATCAATATTGTAAATGCTAATCAAACTTCTATTCAAATTTGGTAGATGATAGTTTTCTTTATATATTTTTGAATATATATATGTTAACAATGTTACTAATGTCTTTGTGTTTGCAGATTGGAGGAATGTTGAATATGTTTGATTTCAATATCATTTTCCTCTTTATTGGTCTGCATATATAGTTTATAATGTGGAGACATGTCCGTTCAAGACATGCCTCTTGATCAAAACACAAACAAATATTACTTGCACCGAGTAAGATTAATATGCATTATTATTAGTTAATGTTAATCGGTCAATAACAAATAACATGTTTAATATACCGATGAGGTTATCGAATGTTAATCTAGAATGATATTAAATGCTTTCTCAATCATGGTTGATCGATGCCAATATATTACAGTGATCTTTACCATCATATTCGATCAAGGTTGATCGATGCAAATGAAATGGTCTTCATACTTATTACGATCAAATATGATCGATGCAAATAAATAATAAATCATGAGATTAATTTCATGATCGATTCTTTATCTAATCGATGCTATATGATTCAACACTCCCTCTTAGCTAGGGAAGATAAAGAGTATGAAAAAGAACACAATCATTTCCAGACTTGAGATAATAGCTATCACATAACTCGTGATAGAGTACATCACATAACTCGTGATGAAATCTATATCACTTCACTCGTGATAAGAGTTATCACATTGCTCGTGATAAGATATATCACCTAATCTCGTGATATGAAATATCACCCATCTCGTGATACTAAAGGATATAATGTACTCAAGAACATTACATTCTCCTCATATATCCTAGTTATGGTATGTGCACTGACATTAAGTCACATAATGTCTACCATAACAAATCATGACAAATCCATGAATAATGATATAAGTCACATGATATCAATCTACTAACCATTATAAGATTGTCACCTTATAGTGTCAAATACAAGTGTGCATTATCTAAAAGATTGTCACCTTTCAGAAATGTACACAAGGAGTGGGGCCCATAAAGTCATAGAGTCACACATATGACGAAAGAAGTTTACACATTAAACATCTTATAAATTGGTACAGATACATATAACACTTAAATGTCAATCATACCAAGACTCTTTCTGAAGTGTTCAACTTTCACTCTGGAGAGAGGTTTGGTAAGTATGTCTGTTGTCTGATCTCCTATACTGATATACTCCAACTGGATTACATTCCTTCATACCATGTCTCTCACATAGTGATAAGAAATCTCGATATGCTTAGATCTATCATGAAATACTGGATTCACTGAAAGCTTAATACAACTCTGATTATCAGAGTGGATAATAGTAGATTTCAAAGGCTCACCAAATAATCCCACAAGCAGTTTTCTGAGCCATATTGCTTCTCTTGCAGCCATAGAAGCTGCAATGTATTCGGCTTTTGTAGAACTCTGAGCCACTGAAGATTGTTTTCTGCTTATCCACGATATCATAGTTGATCCTAAACTGAAGCAACATCCTGAGGTGCTTTTCCGACCAGTCACGCTTCCAACCCAATCTGAATCTGTGAATCCATGAAGATCTAAATCAACCTTTCCATATTTGAGACCATAATTAAGAGTACCTTGAAGGTACCTCATTATATGCTTCACAGCAACAAGACGTATCTCCTTGGGCTCACACATAAGCTGACTCAAAGCATTCACCGCATAACAGATATCTGGTCTGGTGTTGACCAAGTACATCAAAGATCCAATCATCTGCATGTAGAGAGTTGGATCTCCTAACTGAGAATTTGTTGTTGCTTCCTTCAATTTATAAAGATTTGTTTCCATGGGTGTGATGACCCCCTTTTTTTAGCAGGTAGTGGCAGTGGCTTGGTCAGCTCATCATCGTGACCCCCGTGAGCTGATGTCCGGTTTTGAGGGTCCCAGTTGGCAGATTTGCTATTTTTAGTAAGTCTGGACTTACTATTTTTAGTAAGTCAGTTTGGTCAGTTTCCCTTAATGGCAGGGCAATATCGGCAGGGGTCAGTTTTCCAGACAATGTTGAGTTTGTACAATTCCTTGGTTGGGGGACTTACTATTTATAGTAAGTCTATTTTTGGCAGTTGCTATTTTTGGCAATGCAATGGATGGCTCCGTTAGTTTGGCAGGATCAGCAATGGATGCAGATTTTATCACTGGAGTGCATATTGGTTAATTAACTAATGTTAATTAATAATGATATGTTATTAATTAATAATAAAGTCATATTATTAAAATAATACTTTATTATTATAATAATTTGGAAGTTGCTATTCCGGAGACTGGTTAACTGATATATCCTTTTGGAAACTATGGCGTCCGAAGAGTTATAAATATGGATCCATTCTTAGTGCTCATTATCGAATATTGATTATTAAAAATTGTTCTTGGGAATTGTTCCTAGTAATTCTGAAATTTGTGCCCTTGCTGAAGTATAAGGGTCAAATTAGTTGCTTGAAAACTGATTCTTCTTGGGCTAATCACCAATCGATTGTTGTTGTATAATCGATTTGCATCCTTCCTACATGCTGATGTATACGTGGAGGTTCTGAATTCTACATCGAATTCTATTGAACTGTGGCTCACCAAAGGAGTCGATTTCAAGTTTTAAAGAAGTGCAACTGAGACAGCGAATTACATTGGCTATGGGAGACGCTTGAAAGTCATCTAGGCGACGGAGTAACTATATCTCTTACTCCCTGCGTAGAGGGAAGCAGCCTCCCCAATCTGGACGCCACACTGCTGTCGCGGCCAGCTAGCAGAACAACCCACGCGGGTTGAAGGCCAAACAGACTTGCAACTTGTCTAGAGTTGCCACAGCACACTGGATAACGGCAGGGAGCCGTAGCTTCATTCTCAGCCGCCAACACCACCACGTACGCTAAGCACTCCTTGCTAGCAGTGCGTTTTTTATTGCTAGGAGACCCTACTGTCACCGCGGCCAGCAATATAGCAAGGCGGAATCAAATCAGGTTCCTTTTATTTTAAGCCGATAAACAATACTATATGTTAGGCATTGTAATATTTTGAATCAAATTCAATCAGCTTTCATACAGAGTTTCAGATATCTATTTCAAATTTCTTAAATTTGTCAATATATGCATGGTGTTAATTACGAAAGTTCAAAGAAAAGTGATTGAAATATGTGCTTAGCAATTTAAACATTTCTATAGAAGGGAAAGAAACTCAATTACAGTTGATTTGCTATAGAGAGCCAGTCAAGCTCATTACAATGGGAGATGACATAGATCTACAATTCATCATTCCAAATCTATTCAATATATCAAAGGTGTACTTCCCTTGATTCAGAATAATGCTATATAATTTCTGCCAAACTTCTAATCCAAGAAAGTAGTGTAATAGACCTAAGTCCTTCATGTCAAACTCTGAGGCTAGATCCTTCTTACACTAATCAATAAGGTGATCCTCTCCTGTAATCAACAGATCATCAACATATGATATCAAAATTAATATATCACCTTTGATTTTCTTGAAGTAGAGATTTGGGTCTGCATCATTTTTCAGGAAACCTAATCCCATGAGGTAACTGTGAATTCTTTCATACCAGGCTCTGGGAGCCTGCTTAAGTCCATACAGGGCATTCTTCAATTTACACACATGTGACTTTGCATTGTGGATCTCGAATCCTTCAGGTTGCTCTATGTAGACCTCTTCTTCAATAGTCCCATTTAAGAATGTTGTTTTTACATCCATTTGATGGACTTTCCATCCTTTGGCTACTGCAATGGCTAGGACTGCTCTGACTGAGGTATAGCGAGCAACTGGTGCAAAAGTTTCTTCATAATCAATTCCCTCCTTTTGTGAAAAACCTCTAGCTGTAAATCTTGCTTTGTGGTTTTCTATACTGTCATCTACAGCATGCTTGATTTTGAAAAGCCACTTGGAAGAAACAACAGATTTCTCTTTTTGCCTAGGTACTATCTCCCACACATCATTTTTCAAGATGGATTGATACTCCTCTGTCATGGCATCCTTCTATACTTGATGCTGGAGAGCTTCTGTAACATTAGCAGGTTGTGATTTAATGAATTCACTCATCAAAGCTACATAACTAGAGAATCTCTTAGGTCTTTTACTCTCTCTAAAAGTCCCTGACGGAGCTGCATAAGTCTTTGCTTCTTTCATTGTCTTAGTAGCCCAGAGTGGTCTCTTCGTAGGATTTTCCAATGATGTGATTTGTTCTTCATTTCTATCTTCCTCAGGGTACTCCCTCTGAATCTCAGGGGCACGATCCTCTTCTAGGTCTATGGGGGAAGTTTGAGTTTTTGACTCAATAGAATTTCTAGCTCTTTTAAAAGCTGTCTTCCTCAAAAATCACATCTCTACTTAGTTCAATCTGTCTCTGACCAGGCACATATATTCTATAAGCTTTTGAGGTTTCACTATAGCCTACAAAAATACCTTTTCTCCCAGAAGGTCCTAGCTTAGTTCTTTTCTCTTTGGGCACATGAATGTAGACAAGACAACCAAATATCCTCAAGTGACTGATGTCTGGTTTTACACCAGTGAAAGCTTCTTCAGGAGTTTTGTCATCAATATGGGAGTGAGGACATTTGTTCTATATGTAGACAGCAGTACTAGAGGTTTCTGCCCAAAGTGATGATTCTTTGTTTTGATCAAGTAACATTGCCCTAGCAGCTTCTACAATGGTTCTATTTTTCCTTTCAGCAACCCCATTTTGTTGAGAGTTGTAGGGTACAGTGAACTCTCTCTTAATCCTAGCATTTTTACAAAATTCTTTAAAAAAACCTGATGTGTATTCTCTCCCATTATCTGTCCTTGATGTCTTAACTTTCCTCCCAAAAGAGTTTTCTATAAGGGATTTGAATTCCTTAAACCTTCTAAGGATCTCCTCAGATTCTTTACATTTGAGGAAATAGATCCAGGTCTTTCTAGAGAAGTCATCAACAAAAGTTACATAATATAGGAAATCCCCTAAAGAAGGTACAGACATGGGTCCACATAAATCTGAGTGGACTAATTCTAACACATTATTTGTTTTACTAGAACTACTTTGGAAAGACCCTTTTGTGTTTTTTCCTAAGGCACACCCCTTGCATGCCCCTGAATGATATTGTTTGAGTTTGAGTAAACATGTGACTAGTTTTTCCATAGAAGATAGGGCACGGAAATGGAGGTGTCCTAATCTCCTATGCCATATTTCATTAGAGTCTGCAATTTCATGAATTAGGGCAAGATTTGGCTCAGTACATAATTTATATAGATATCCTTGTCTATAACCTATGGTTTGAGCCTTCTTAATAGTAGAGTTTTTTGGCCATGCCAACACTTTACTATCCATGAAGGTAACCCTATATCCATTGTCTTCAAGTGCAGATATGAAAACTAAGTTCCTCTTGATACCCGGTACAAACAATACTACGGTGAGTTGAATAGAGATACCGGACTTCAATTTGATGGTACATGTTCCAACACCTCTGACTGGATGTGTTAAGTCATCTCCAACTGTCACTTCCTCATAAGTTTCTTCTACCATGGAGTCTAAGAGTTCCCTGAACCCAGTGATGTGTCTTGATGAGCCACTATCTATAACCCAAGTGTTGGATTTATTTGATACTTGGTTTGAAAGTGCAGAGTAGAATACATATTTCTCGGATTCATGCTCTGTCTTAGACTTTTCTACTTTGGCAAATGATGCTTGTTGCTTTGTTGTATCAGGACATCTGACTGCATAGTGCCCATACTGATTGCATCTGAAACACTGGATTTGTGAAACAACTTTCTTGGATGAACCCTTCCCATGGTAGCTTTTCCTCTTCTTGAAGTGCTTCTTTTCTTTCTTGTGAGAATTTGCATTCAAGACATGGAGATCTTCATCTACGTTCTTCTGATTGAATCCTTTCTTTAATTGTCTAGATTCCTCTTGTAGACAGTCTGATCTTAGTCGATCAAATTTAGGAAGTTTAGATCTTGCACTTATACCTTGAATAAATGTCTCCTATGAGTTTGGTAGACCATCTAAGGCTATGAGTGTTAACTCCTTACTTTCAATTTGATATCCTAGTGTTGCAAGTTGGTCCCTTAGTGTAGATATCCTCATAAAGTATGCGTTTATGGATTCTCCTTTATTCATACTTATATGATTCATTTGTCTCTTCAATCAAGAACTTTAAACTGTTAATTTTGATCAGATTTATCTACTTTAATTTTAACTCTTGTTTTACAACTGTATGTATATTAATTCAATGTAGATTGAATTATACTCTATTCAATGTTATGAAAAATCACAATAATGACATATTTGAATATATATATATATATTTATATCGATTTGATATTAATCTATATCGAACTGATGTAAACTCAGTATCGATATCTTCTGAAATATGTATATTGACAAATATTGATTCTTATGAATCAATACCGAACTGAGATGAAGTTGCTGTGATATTAATTTCTATGGTGACTGATCGCTGAATATGCTAATGGCACTGTTTTGTATTGTTGTATTTTTGCAATATCCAGCCGGTCTCATATATATATCAGCGGTAAAGGAAATGGAGTCATGTTTGTGAATAGACATGACTCTTCGTATCAACTCTTGGTCATGTCGAAACACATTTGACTTACTTTTTAATACCGATAATAAACAGTATATATATAATGTATTTTATCATATTAATAATAATAATTAATATATATATAATATTAAATAACACAAAATAATAATCTCTATAATTATATATATGATAAAATATATTATTTATAATTTATCCGATTGATGCTATAATCATTAACATAAACATGTGGTACGCAGTCTCATGTCTTGTTAAAATGGGCGTGATATGATCTCTGACTGCATCTACAATAATTTTCATGGCTTTGTCATTTCCTACAATCCATTTAGTCTTTTCAGGATCATTCTCAGGTTCTGTTTTATTCTCCTTCACGAATGAGTCCACTTTGTTTTCTTTCAAGATCATCATAATTCTGAATTTCCATGATGAGAAGTTGTTTCCTCCTAACCTATCTTTGAATCTTATTGTACTTGCCATAGAGAGGAATGTGATATACTCTTATTTAAATCTGAATATCTCAAGTTCGATTGCTGCTTGGATCCTCCTTAACGTGGCTCTAATACCATGTAAATGCCAATCAAACTTCTATTCAAATTTGGTAGATGATAGTTTTCTTTATATATTTCTGAATATATATATGTTAACAATGTTACTAATATCTTTGTGTTTGCAGATTGGAGGAATGCTGAATATGTTCAATTTCAATATCATCTTCCTCTTTATCGGTCTGCATATATAGTTTATAATGGGGCATGCCTTGATCGGACATGTGTCCACGAAGTGGAGGCATGTCCGTTCAAGACATGCCTCTTGATCAAAACACAAACAAATATTACTTGCACCGCTTCAGATTAATATGCATTATGATTAATTAATGTTAATCGGTCAATAACAAATAACATGTTTAATATACCAATGAGGTTATCGAATGTTAATATGGAATGATATTAAATGCTTGCTCGATCATGGTTGATCGATGCCAATATATTACAGTGATCTTTACCATCATATTCGATCAAGGTTGATCGATGCAAATGAAATGGTCTTCATACTTATTACGATCAAATCTGATCGATGCAAATAAATAATAAATTGTGAGATTAATTTCATGATCGATTGTTTATCTGATCGATGCTATATGATTCAACAAATATCAATCCGAGAATCAAGAGATGGCTCCAATCTCTAACTCTGAATAACCGGTTGGGCAGGATCCTGGGTAACCCTCTCAGCAAACCCAACCACAAAATCCCTGTGAGGAAGCATTATAGTCAAAGTATCTACAATCTTTCCCACTAAAACCCGAATACCGCAAGAACCTCAGATGAGAGTACCCTCAAAGGCCCCAAAAGGTCCCTCCTGCAATTCCGAGCTCTCAACCAGGTACTCCATAAATGACTGTGCAGTAGAAATTATATGAAGAAGCATCGACCTGCTCCACTGCAATCCACAGCTGATCCCTCTGAAACCGTGGCACTACCAACTACCTATCACTATCAGTTGTACGAGATGAAGTAAAAGATTTGCTTCCAGCAGAAGGGAACAAATCACCATGAGAGCTCGTCTCCAAATCAGATGATACCCTGCCTATGTCCTGTGAATCAGAGGGAGTAGTGTCAGGAACTGACACACAGCTCTCTGATGAATCCACTACTACTACCTCGACCCTCTCAACAACCTGTTTTGTATCATCTATCATCGTGCTAACTACTGGAGGACCTGGTAACACAAGAAGCTCTATGCAGTCCTCCACTGTATCTACTACACCTGTACCAAGGATGGATGTAACTGTGTCCCCAACACATCCATCACTGCCATTCGTGGAAGCTGACTCACCACCAACCACCACTATATGTAGCTGAACTGAATCTGTGATTGGCGTAGATTATACTCGCTCCAACTCCACAGTCACCTTCCCCGACTACATCTGCGACTCCTCAAGAGCTAATTGGATACTCTCTAACACAACAAAAGTTGCAAGCTCATGGATGAGCTCAACTACCTCCTCTTTCCCTAACAATGCCTCGCAACAGGTGCTCCCCCACTCAAGCAGGTGTTCCCTGTCAGCTAACAACTATACATAACTCTGCCTCAAAATCCTGATAGCCTCTCGAAGTGAATGAATCTCTACTATGGAAAGATAGCTACCACCGTGCTCGTCTGACATAGGAGCACCCCAACCGTAAACAGCCAACAACTGTCAAATAGCATCATAATGCTCAAGAGCTGAAGAAATATCTCTATCACTCACCCTCAGCTGTCTGGACACAAGATGTCTCTACATGCCCTGGCTCTCCTGTACACTCTCTATCTCACTAATCGCACTGTGGTAGGAAACTGTATCTACCAGACTCACCTCATGATCACTCTCCTCATGTGCGCTAACAACCTCGCACATGTCCACCAACGAGGTACTGCACTGGGTACCTCTACAAACACCTCTAAAGAAGTGGAAGCCACTGCTGTATAAAACTCCTTGCACACATCTGCTTCCTCATCCTCATCCGTGAGTCCCTGTAAAACAGGATCCTGGGACCCATCACCATCAGATGACAACTCTGAGTCAACACTCAATGTCTGGAATGATAAACCAGACTCACTGCAGCACACATCATCCTCATACCAAACATCGGAGGTATCCACAATGCTAGTATTAGCATCATCTAACTGAGACCCCTCTGCTAACTCTTGCTGCATACATGACTCAATGTCATCATGTGAATCAACAACACTAGGGCATGAATCTACATCACCTGACTCCTCCGTAACACTCAAATCATGAGTGTCATCACCGAGTAGCTCCGTGCTCACATCCTTTATACAAGAGACGACTGTTATCTCCTCCACTGACCCAACAATACGACTACTACTATAAAAACCAGAGTTGTCAGAGCTCATATCCTCCTCGCAGTCCTCAAAGACAACACCATCATCTAAAGAATCAGAATCTATAGTGGCATCGACAACATCTTCCACACTCACACTATCCACAGCATCATCAACAGGCTCACATAAGAGATTGTTGTCCTGAAAATCAAACCCTGTAACACTAGTACTACTACCAACTGATGTAAAGTTGTCATCAATGGTAGTGAACATGTCACCAGCCTATTCCATGACACTAACTCTGATATGCTCAAGATGTTGAGACTTAGTACCACTGTCCGCAAACAAGACAGTCACATCCACATGTCCCTGTAAAGATTCTCCAACATCATGTGTGCAAATAGGACTAGTGGCTGACCCACTAAGTACAAGATCATCTCCACAATGATCAGTAGCTGCTGAAAATTCATCATGAAGATTTCTGGATGTCTCACCTGTAAAGATCTCGCATCTCTCCTCCTGTCTTTTTCATGAAGAGGACTTATTGAAAAAGGAAACCAAAAAGTTTGTTGCCTTATCAACAGTTGCCGGATCTGAGAGTTTCTCATTTAGCATTTCTTGAGTTTGCCTCAGTTACTCCATTTCTTTCATCGTGGCATTTGTATGCTTTCTGAGATTAGTCATACTATTCAACTAGTTTCCCTGTTTAATTGATTTCTTGGATTTTTCCATAACTGTAACAACTCCAAGAGTGCTGGTCACTCAAAACAAATGTGTGAGCTCAATAATTTCCACCCCAACAGGATGGCAGGGAACCACTCTGATACCACTGTAAGAACCCCAACAGATTCTAACTTCAACAAACACTGAAGTGCTTCAATTTTGTATGTTTGACATTTTGTCAAACACTTGTCATGAAACCTCTATCTTGCTGTCTTTTATTTTCAGATTGTTTTTGCTTGCTTGGAATGGTTTCAAATGAAGTTTAAATGCTTGCAAATGATTTCTAAGATATCTAGACAAAGAATTAAAATGCAAATGCAATCCGTTTTGACCATTTAAAAGCATACATATGATTTCTACATGTAAAATGTGCATCTACAACCAATAGACATTTCCACAAACACTTGGCATGAAAGCTATTACGCTGATTATGAACAGTTAAGATAAGACATTACATCAAACATATGGCATGCAATTAAATACTCCTTATTACTTGCAAGGATATTCACTAATTCTTGCATCCTAGAATAGAAGTAGAAGTAGCTTAGATTCGTAGGTTTAAGTTCATTGCATTTCGTAAGTTGGAAGTTGGAGTATTTTCATTGCACATTGTGAAGCCATACCATTCAAAGTCCAGTCGACATAGTCCTAGTGAACTAGCATAAGTCCCCTCGTGATACCCAACATATTACATTATTATCACTAAGTATCCACCATTAAGAAGGAACCTTTGTTGGTGAAATTAAATATTCTTAATTACACTTTACTTAAGCTTACTTAGGATAATGCATTACATAGTAGTTTGCATATGAGACACATAGGATTTTGCATCTTATTTTAGCACATGATGTAGGATAATTCCACTTTAGGTGGTGATGGTTATTATATCTTTCCACTTTATGTGTGAGATCCACCTTTAGTGCTCTTATCACATTATCATCCTCTCATTGTTGCACATACTTCATTGTACAATGGAGGATGATCCACCTTTAGTGGACATGTGATTCCACCTAGTGTGGTTGATAGGTTATCTCTTGCTCATCTCCTAGTTATCATGCATTGCCTATATATTCAGGCATATCTACATTGAATTTCAATGGGCATTATTGTATTATTGATCATTATTGAATACAATCAATTAAGGATCATATCATTTGCCTATCTCTCTTGTACTATTCCTTGAGCTTCTAGATCTTGGCATATTCTTCCATTGCATTAGGCAAATTCTTACATGATATCAATGCTTGATACAAAATTCTTACAACCTTGAAGTCACCTTTATGATCTTTCATTGCAATCTTTAGCATAAGTGGTGTCTTTATTCAAGAGAGGATTCAATATTTAGTGTGTCATCCTTGAAACATTGAGTGTTTCATTATGCATATTGTAGTGGCATAAAACTCACATCAATAGGCATCCTTTGAAACCTTATACTATAGCGTATGATTACTTTGATATTGAACAGCTTGGAGGATACACTGGGCTTTGGTCAAGAAGAAATAGAAAAGCAAGTTGTTTTAAGTGCAGAATCTTTAAAAGAGTTACGCACATACCTATAAAACCAAACAGAGACTCTGGAAAACACTTTGTAAGGAAACTGAGTCGACCTCTGGACTTACTACATTTAGATTAAGGATTTTTAACAGTAGGCTAAAGAAATATATTTTCACCTTATATACATAATGCATTATACATTTCTGTTTAGAGAAAAACAAATACAGGAACTATTATATTTGTTGTGATCAGTCTTCTTTTTATGATTCTCCAAGTACAATTTTCAGGGAAAGGCCAGCAGATATTAGAGCACCGACTTTGCAGGTGCAGAACAGAGCTACAGATCAGATCAAAATCTGGTGGGACAAATATAGAACTAATTCAGCCACATATGAGCATGTACAATTATGATGCATACCCATTCCATGGCTTTTTGAGGGCAGGAGAAAAATTCCCACTAAGCTGCAGTTGCAAGGCTTGGACTCAGAAAAGCCCACTCCCAAGGCTGAATTGGACTTGGCAAGTTCATTTAACATAAAAAATGGACATATCGCAACTGCAGTTCTCACTTGTCTGTAGTGGAGATGTAATATTAAATCCGCTGATAATGCATAAAACAAAACAATTATTGCCTTTAACCTCCTATTAGCCTGCCCTTCACCAAAAGTGAGCATTTTTTACAATGTCATTCCTCACAGTGATGAGTTATTTGGCTACTTTATAGACCATTGAGTCCCTGCACCAAGATTCCCAAGACTCAATGAGATTCCTAAGTCTTGGCACGTCTAGTAGTGGCAGGAACTTTTGGCGAGGAGATCTATTTGGACTCTTAAAGACCCACTTGGAGCTTAGCCCCAGGAATATCTGAGCTGATTTGAGGAGTCACGCTATTATGAGATGTACCAAAACACAGCTGACTGCTCCATTTTGATTATGTATTGTTTTATATTGTCTTGTAATCAGAGTAGCCAAATACTCCTTTGTCCCTCCTCAGACGTACATATCCCTGTATCCAATACGGCCCGGATACAAATCAGATTTTGTACCCATGTGTACCCGAAAAACCTTGATTTTCCAACCGTGCTGAATACTATGTGATTTGATTTTCTAAAAATTTGACGTAAATCTTCCCAAATTTAAAGTAAAATACTTCAATCATTCACTTTTTTAAAAAATAGTATAAACAAAACCTACACCAAATGAGAAAGACAATGAAATGTTTTTTGTATTTCAGCGACCCATATTTTGGGTTATCTTCCAATGAAACACTACTATTTTTGCATATTATAAAGTGTTAAATTAACTAATAATTATTTATGTAGCATATATGTGTCTATATTGCTTTTGAAGCAATGAAAATCTCCTCTAATAACTTACAAAATTGTGTTAAATATATATGTGTGTGTGTGTTTTTATTAATGTCATATCCAGTCGTATCCATATTGGGGATCTTAAGAAATGGCTGTATCCATATCAGTATTTGTATCCATATCCGTTTCCATGCAACTTTGCTTGTGATACCATGTGAAGGCTATGATTATGAGGTGTATTACAATGTGTTTACTATTTTGCTCATTTTACTTTATTATAATAAAAAAGCCTGATAGCTTGTGAGTGACTACATGTAATTATTCAGTTTGATTTTGCAAGATTGAATGATAGGGACATGAGTGAGTTATCAAGCATTGCAAGAGACTTTGAAGCAAGGAGATTGTTACCCTCACACTTACATACAGTATATGGGCATTATATTTCCAATTTTAGGGAAGTGTGGATAATTTCTTTGAGCATAGACCAGTTTCAAGCTGGTGTATCCATTTATGGTTTCTAAAAGTCAATAAATTACAACGATTAATTTGAGTTGGAAACCTCCCAGCTGTCCTTGATGGCTCTACAACTCATGAGGAATACAAATCAGATAAATTCATTTTGCTCAACAGTCCCCTTGCCTTTAAAAACTTGTAATTAGAATTAGTTTTTCTTCTTCATTATGGAATCAGATTTGCTAATGGAACATTGTCTCCAGCTCCAAATGATCAGAGATGGCATCCTGGTATTGCTCCCCCTCAACATCACAGGCATCTGTATCAGTTTCTGAAATTTTATGCGATAGCCTCCATTGTTAGCTTGCAGACATCTAGTTAGAACCTGCAGACTCCCCTCCAAAACAATTAGAAGATAGCAGATAGCACATGTACATGAATTGTGATCTTAAAATTATGGGCCTTTGGGGTGCACAGAGTTAATGCTATGCAGTTTCGTTCAAGTATAGATAGTTTCCTTAAGAGCCCACAAGTTCAATAGCTAAATCTAATATGTTTTTGTAACACTGCGATGTTATCACAACAGTGAATTCAACTTTTTGAATAGCTGACCATGCAAATTTTCATTCCATGACATAAACAGTCACATTTATCCAAATAAATAAATAAAATCCGTGCATATGAGGTGACTTGCATACAAAGAGAGAAACAGCTAAAAGTTTAGTAGCAGGCTTTTAGACCATATATCCACAGAATACAACTGTAAATGTAAAAAGAAAAACACCATACAAATTGGATATAACCATGATTGATTCAGATGACCTGAAGCTTCTTTAGTTATGATTTTATGGCACAGTTGCATTCAAAATATTAATAGATGTATTCACTAAAGATTTGCTACATGCATATAATTCTATCACAAGAGGAGGAGATAGTATAAAACTCACATCTTGCCAGGACAATGACACAACATGCCAACCAGCAGAAGCCATGTAGCGCCGCTTCAGCATGGTATGACCAAGAGGAGTTCCTGATATAAATGTATCAAACATGTTACACATATGTCAATCTTAAAGATTCCAAGATGTAATCAAGGCTTTGAAAAATGTATTGTCATGCTAAAATTGATCTCAAAGGAAAAGTTTTGTTGTGCTAATAATGAACAATCTATCTCATATAAAAGACACACCTGTATTTCGCGAAAAGTGGGATGGACCATCAATCTCCAAACAAACCTTTTTGTTACTTATTACTGCATCCAGCATATAACCATCTACACAATATTCTTGAACCCAATCATAACCTGTACTCACAAGGAGATGTCCTACTTCCTTCTGAAACAAGGAAGTTGTTTTCTTATTAAACCTTTTTGATTTACAAGCTTCTGCGACTCTTTTCTCGAGCTCAGTCCCAACTGTTAGTGCGAGATAAGGATATTCTAGCTTCAAACATTGATTTATCTGGTGCAACTGCTGTGCAAATCTCACATCCTCATGGTACTGCGATGAAATTCTTTGGGATTCGAACTCGATCATTGAGCTCCAGATAAAAGAAAAGAAAGAACGTCCCATTTGATTCAGAACCATGTATGACCATGCAACTAATGCTAGCTGGTCCCTTGTGAAGTCATTGAACAGAGGCCCCGTCGAAACATGGAGATCCAAATTACTCTCAAGTATTTCATCACAATCAACAAATTCCAAGTCTTCAATAGTTTCTGGAAAATCATTTTCATCTTGATCATTCAAAACCATCTGTGAGATCTTGGCCTCACAATTTAGTTCAAAATTATTTTGATTATATTCACCACTTTTGGTACCATTCATAGCATTTACTTTGGGGTCTATGCAATTGGCATTTTTAATTGTCCCACTAGCATATATGGAGTCGAGCGAATCCAAAAAGGGATCCGCGGAATGGTACAAAACAGAAAATGACCATAAAAATTGTGCAAATTCCTGTGGTCTAAAGGAACTTGCCATGCAGGATGCCCTATTTGCCAATTCAGTGAACAGGTCTGGAGCAGAATGCTGCATGGATGCAAATGCACCTGCCAGATTGGCAACATTTTGTGTATTGAACTCTGACATTTTTGTCATGGCCACTTCTGCAATTCTATCCATCTCGGACCAGAAAATAGTTTCTCCACCAATTTTGGACAATGCCCAAGCAATATTGGATATGCCTTGAGCTGAGCAATGAGGCAAGGAGCCCATGGCAAGACTCACAAGCACGGCCATATCCCTCTGCCTTGCAAACGCCAATCTATCACTCCTGCTCATACAAACCTTTTCCATGTTTTTGGCTATCCTGTGAAGAGCAGTTGCCATATTCAATGGATTCAAAGGAGAAGGACTTAGACCTTTACTAACAGCTTCAATCACATCTGTCACTTCTATAAGAACATCACGTGCAGTCGCTGCCTCTACCAAAACATTATTCAAGGCAACCTCTTTCTTCCTGTTGGTTGGTCCTGAAATGGCTACAAGTTTTTCTCTGAAATCAAATTGCATATTATCATGCCTTTCTCTTATCTTTTCCATGGAATCACTTTCAAATTGAGTATATGAATCAGAACCAAAATCATAATCATCATCGTCATCATCTACTTCAGACTTATTTTTCTTTTTATTGCCTATCTTCTTCTTATCCTTTTGACTTTTTTGTTTCTTCTTCTTAGAAGGCAACAACCTTTTCACAGAGGATGAGCTAAATCCTCTAGCCTCTATGGCTTTCAAAGCCTTATTCCTAGCCCTTGTAACCCAATTGATGTCTATACCTTCTTCTTCTTCTTCTCCTACGAATGACTTGTACTTTGATCTCTGGCGTGGAGATTTAAAGCCCAAGGGGTCAATCTCATCCAAAATTTCTCTTTTCCAATCAGAATCCACTTCCCCTTCCATTTCTTTCTCAGTATCCAGATCGATGTGCCAATCAAAATCCGCTTCATCTTCCTTTTCCATTTCCTTTTCTTTTGCAATACGAATTGCTGGCATTCTCATTCTAAAGCGAGTGTTATTATCATTTCGTTTCCATGGCAATGTTCCGCCAACAAAATCAGAAGGTTTTGCTCTCGTATAAAATGCATTATTTCCTTTACCTTGCAAATGAAACTTGAATGCACACCGCACTGTCAATGCCTCCATCACAAAAACACTAATATTTCTTTTTCGTTCAGTAAATCCTTTTGCCCTTGCTGCGAGTATCGAACTCCTAGGATGGAATCACGCTGAGGATCCCAACCCACAAGTAGCCTTCAAAACTAAAATTGGACTAGCAATGCTAAACTAACGCCAAATCACGGCTAGACCACATAAAATATCACCAATTTACTCATAGACCACATAAATTCCCACCAGTTTATTGCTAGACCACAGCCGAGCCAACACAAAAACTAACACCACAATCTCATTGAAAATAGTTCTTGGAGACTTTAAGCAAAAGAAAGTATTATAATTTCTAATACTTGTTTCAACAGCTACAAAAGGGTATTGTTTAATCTTTGATTCTCCTCCTACTGCAAACTGAATTTACAGATTGTAGCACAGATTATTTTAGAAAAGTTCAAATTGAGGACTCAATGAAATAACTGTAAAATTACCAATCCTGTACTCCTTGCGACATAATCCTTTGGGGAATGATACGCCTTAATTTCCTCAGCCAACAAATATTTCCTTTGAAGTATGCCGTGTGTAAATTTCTACAATGGGAGCTTGTCTTGGCAAATTCAGCCAGAATATCTCCATACAAATGAATACCGATTGCCAAACAATATTTGCACTTAGCCTGTACACGAATCAAATTCTTCCAAACAGATAAGGAGGTTAAATATTTAGATCCATCGTAATTCCTTCGGAGAACATAATCATCTCGTACTAAGGTAACTCTCATTAGCATTCTCAAAATCTTTCCTCGTGAAAATTTGAAATATAAATAAATCCCGTGTGTTTTGCCAACCCTTTTCCTTCCCTATTTTATAAATTTCAAAACTTTAATAATAATTAGATGAATACTTACATAACAAGGACGTATAGCGTCTAGTTCCTCCTTAAGTCCTAAAGATTAAGCCTTAAGATATTTAGCATAGAGTTAAAATAATTTAAATAAATTTCAATATCCTATATAATTACCACTATATAGAATTTTCTTTAAAACTAAATGTAATATAAGTCATTAAAGTAAATATAATCATTTATATGTATAACTAAATATAATCATTAATTATAATTGAACATTAAATATTAAATATTAAATTAAGATTTCTATTACATATGCATTGTTATGAATATAATAATTTATTCTATTAGTATAATATATAATAAAAATATTAATATTATATTATTAAGTTAATATTAATATATAATATAATTAATTAGTTACAAATATAATATTTTTGTATTAAGAATAAGGAGTTCAAATATACAACAAAAATCGTAGAGTATCAGAGCATCAGAGGACAAGCCTCACACCAAAAAAGAAGATTTACATATAACCCAAGAAGAGAAGAAAGAAATGGAGCAGAAAATAGCAACTAGTGGAGCACATCTTCAACAGTGTCCACCCATGTTGTCCAACCCATAGAGCCTTCCATCCAAACTAAGTTCTTCTGATCTTGAATTTGTTTCAGCATGCAGCTCATCTCGCCAGTAGTGCTATGAGGGGTCCTCTTGATTTCCTTACTGATGAGCTTGACAATTTGATTAAAAGTGTGAATATTATCCAAGTGCAGCCTCCAGAAGTACCCATTCTTCACCTCATTAGAAAAGAACGTGGCATGACCGTCTTTAAGCAGCCTTTTGAACTTACACTTGTTAATTTTCATGGTAATTTGAACCTGCGAAAAGATTCTAAAATAAGTGAGACTTCGAAAAGACTCAGTAAGCAACCTGGGGATATTTTGAAACCTTTCTTCATTTCTGCACTTCCAAATTTGCCACAAAATGTTAGCTGAGAGAATGTCCCAAAACATGTTAAC
>MU227453.1:700382-730189 GCA_018584345.1 Thuja plicata | reverse complement strand
AATATAGAAAAGTCAAAATATATTAAAACTATATCAATGAAAAAGTTGTTGAAAAATACAATGTTCTAATTGGACAATTAATAAAAACAGTAGCATTGCATTGAATGCTATAATATCCTGCCTGGCGGCAGGAACTAATAATTATTATTATTATATGAGAGCTCTTTAATAATATTTTAGATCATATTTATAACTTATTATTAAAATAAAGAAAATCCTTCAATCTTAATTAATAAATAAAAATATATATATAAAGTAAATCTTTCAATTTATGATGAAGTTAATGTGAAATATTTATGTTTGAAGATGAAATTTGTATATTTCTATTATTTTTCATGTTTTGGGCTTACTTCATCTTTTATACAATTATAACTTTACAAATAGTATGTTTTTGTATGAATTCAACTAAGGATATTATTATATATTATTAATATCATTGTCATCAATCCTCATAAATTGATCACGGTCCTTAGATCTCTCATTACCAATAAATGATCCAAACTAGTTTTTTAGTCATAAATCTAAATCCTAAGATTTTAAAATTTTAAATCAAATTAAATCCTACTTACTTCATCCAAGTAGTTATTATGAGTTGACATATTTTGTCTTTATGTTGATTTGTGTGTTATTGTGTTGTATGAATCTAGAAGAGAGAGACAAATAATCAAATAACATTCATATGAGGTCATTGTAGCTACACTTATCAAAGCATGTCCCATCATAGGTACCCAGCATGCTTGTTTATTGTCTTTAATCTTGGTTCAAGCATTGATTCAATTTACCTAGAAGTCTAACTAAGTTGAACATGAACCTTGCAAATCAATAGATTCTCCAAAGATGTTTTAAAATACCACTAGAACCCCTTGTTGTATTCTAGATATCAATGTGACAAAACCAACTTAGCAACCATATTTCTACTAGTTTATTTATACATGAATATAGGCTCAAGTCTATGCACTAGTTTAGTTTTACATGTGTAGATCCAATTAAGCCCTAAATAATCTATTTGTGGATTCCAAGGAAAATACCTAATTAAAACCTAAAAAATCTAATATACTAACGAATCAATTCTTGATATATTCAACACCACTTTCCCCTTCAAAATCCATCTAAGTAGTACTTTTTTAAAATTCTATAGTTAATTCCAATACTAATCTCATCTTATAAATCTAGGTTAAATTTGTATTAATTTACCTTAAATTATTTGATCAATTTCTATTTTTTGTGTAATTTAATCTCTTAAACTTTTAGTCAACCAATATTCCTACATGACCTAGGGTTTTGACGTTAGAATTTATTCTTCTACATTAGGGTTGCATACCTTTTTATTTTGATAATATACCTTTTATTTCATTTTTTATCAGGATTAATTATATCCACCCTTAGTTAGGCTCTATTGATTTATATTGATTATGGTTTAGGCCATTATATCTTGGTATATCATTGATCCTAACCTCACTCGCCCTCTTTTATAAATTTCCATTGATAGATCTTTACTATGGATGTTTTCTCCCTCTTTCTTACCAAGCACATTGGTGCAGGAGCACCTATTCTCTCAAAGTACACTCTTGGAATGCATTGAGGGTACTTAAGAAGGGAACATTATGTATAGGATGTTTTATGGTCTTTGGTACCCTTGCTTTGTAATAAGGATCACTTTGTAAGACTAGCTGCCACAAGGTATCATGATAAGCCTTGGGAGTCAAACTTAGTCAAAGGTCCCAAAATGTTGTTTCAGGTTGTTTTTGAGTTGTTAGGATGGTTTTGGGTTTGTCCAATTCATCTAGGGTCCTACTAGGTCCTAGGGAGAAAAGTGCAGCAACTTTACAACAAAAGTTGTCAAAGTTGCAAAAGTTGCTCGACAACTTTTGCAACTTTGTCATAACCACCCCGCAATGGCTCCAAGCTTTTAAAATTGGTTATGGACCTTGGCGTAGGGGTGTATGTATCAATGGATGTCAAACATGAAAGGTTTTCATGTATTCAAAAATTTGGTGGCAATAGTGAATGATTAAAACACTATTTTCTGGAAATGTCTATGGTTTTTTGTATTGTACGACCACTTTGTGATTGAAAGGTGTTTAATTCCTTCATGTTTTAGTAGTAGATTATATTGAGTCTCTAATGCGCTTGGTTTGATTGGATTTTGTGGAAGTTAAAGGGAGAAATCCTTTGGTTTGTCAAGACTGGTCTAGGAACCCTCGCTTCATTAGGGTATTGTAGAGATGTGCACCTAACTTATAAATCCACCGTGGGATTCTCATGGCCCTTGGTGAAATTCAAGCAGGGGTAGTGTAATTTATGATTGGACAAAAGGGCGGAGCATGAGGATCTCATTTGACTACTTTGCCACTAAGCCCTAGCCAAGCATCTCTATGTGCTCAGTAACAGTCAATTTCAAATTAGTGCACAAAAACTTGTAGGGAGTCACCAATCTTTATGATTATACATTTTTGTGGCCTGTGATAATGACTTAGCTGCCATTTATTCATTTATTTAAGCATATAAAAATATTGATGTGTGATTCTGTTACACCTATTAAGTGCATCCTTTATATATCTCATGATAGTTTTCTTCTATTGTTTCATCTATATATTCATTAAATGTGTATTGAGATATTGATTCATGTGATTTTGTTACACCTATTAAAGTGCATAATTTATACATCTCATTATAGTTCTCCTCTATTTTACTCTCATGATCCTTTATTCCTTGTGAAGTCTCATATTATGCACTTCATAGATGTGTATAATTTATTTTCACTTATATGTGATGGTTATGCACCTTTTCCCATGTCTATTATTGTACTTATTGATGTGGGGCTACCTATATATGGTGATCATCCTAGTGATGAGCTTTATAATGATTATGCTTTTATCATTAAAGTGATATGCATATGTATGATACATGTTTATGTTCACCTTCACATGAGGTTTTCACCCCATGTAGCTCATTATGATCCTTCTTCTTTATCATGTGGCCATGTTCTATTAATTATATGTTTCGTAATGAACATACTTTAATAGTATTTATCTTCAGATTATGAAGTTAATGATTTTTAGTTTTTTTTGCAATGAATTGATTTACGATGTGGGACCTAGTTGTGATGTATAAAATAAATTCTAAGATTTTAGAAGTTATCTCTTTGAATTTTAAGGGAGATGGAAAGGGAAGAGAGAGAAAATGTAAAGAAAATGTATAATAAGGTGATGCACCAAAATGCAAAGCTTTTACAACACTTTAAATCATTTATCATTGCAAAGTGTAATGTGATTCAAGATCATAACATTAAAAGTAATAGAAAGAGTATATGACATGATATTAGTCATCATAAAAGCTGAGGCAAAATAAGAAACAAATAGCCATATTTATAAAATATTATAGAATAAAGTGCCTTGATATAACTAACTACAAGACAAAAATAATACAATGTAGAGGCTAGAAGGACACAATTTATTTTATTGATTCTTATTAAGAATTAAGTACAATTTAAAGATCTCTATAATGGAGTTGTTGTTGTTGATAGTTTTCTAATTATTTTCGAGTGAAGTGTTGCTAAGTAGTCTCACTGATGAAAGAATATGGACCCCTCTTTAAGATAGAGCTTAGATATACTTTTATACAATGCATAATCCCAAACTTGGAAAAAGCGACCCAACAAAAAAGGTTCCTCGTGTTCTTTCCCTAGTAAAGCACTATCATGGTGGTCGTTATAACCATTTGTAGAAAATGCGCTACATCATCATTTCCCTCCCAAGCACATGTATGGATTCTACCACCTAAATCACTCAATACTTCCATCGAAATAGCCTAAGCATGCTCTTGTAACCTTTTGAGTCCTTAGGGCCATAGGACTAGATGCATGACATTCATGTAGTGCATCCTACTACCAAAAAGGGTCATCTGCACACCCCTATGGACTTCTAATATTGATATTTCCTTTTAAATGTGATGTGAAGCCACGTGGCACTATCGACTACATCCTAACTTTATAAAACACAAAACACAATCTTTTCATTATTTAAGAGACAACCGACATGTGGAGGGTTGGTTCAACAAGAGGGAGTTGTCTATGGGGTGGAAAATTTGCACCTGATGTGACTTTTTTTTCCATTTATTAATTAAATTAAAAATCACAGACAATATTACTGTGATTTGTAATTTAATTAATAAATGTTGAAAAGAAGTCACATCAGGTGCAAATTTTCTGCCCCATAGACAACTCCCAACAAGAGGGTCTTTACTTTCATTTTTGCTTTGAGAATGCACTAGAATGACACAGCCAACAAGAGGGTTGCCTTCAAAGGAAAATACTCTGGCTCATTATTATCTATTGTATTGTTGTCAGAGGTTTTCATGTGTCACACTCATGCAATGTGATGGGGAAAAGTGCCTGAAAACCTATGATAAAGTGCACCAATGTGCCATGTGATAGCTTCCACTTTAATCTCTACTTTTATTGTGATAGATTATAAAGAATGCTTGCAATCCTTAGGCACAAAGCCCTCGAAATAAAAACATAAATTAGAAATATTAACGTGAAGCCTTAAAATAAATAGCTATTGAGCTTCAATCCTTACTATAATATACTTTTGCACCTTTGGCAACTCAACAAGGACCTTTGCCTACGGGGTTGGAATGCAAAATTTCTAGCTCTACAAATCAACAAGCCACACTTTCAATCCTTATGATATGTTTACATATAATTTCATTAGATTTTAAGAGGAAGAGCTTGATGTCTATATCCTCGCTTTGTGAAAAATTGCTACGAATTATGCTTACTTATTTCTTTTTTAGGACCCCTTCTTCCTACAAATAAAAGTATTTAAACCATTAGAATATCATTATCATTCACTTGGGCCAACCTTAAGAAAGTTCAACGTATGTTTTTACATAATCAAATAATCATTAACATCAAAATAAACTCCTAAAAGGATCTAGGAAAATAGAAAGTTGGCGAAATGACTTTAGCTTGAATTGAACAGATGTAGCCTTTATAGCTATCCTCATAGTTGGATTCCATGTTTCATAGTGCTTGGGGAGCTAACAATCAATAAGCACAAGAACATGGCATGGGTTGGATTTGAATTGGAACGATGAGTTTAAACTTCACTAGAAGGAGACACATGGTACGTTGATAGGAATTCTTAATATTGTGACCCACTATTATTTCTAGAGTGCAATGGGAACAACAAGTGGCAAATGTGAAGGCAAGGCTTAAAGAGTAAAATGGGATACAAAATAGCATGGTTTACTTAGGTGTGAAATTTTCACCTATCAAAGGATGCTTCTTCATTGGAATAAATAAGCTTAGATAAGCACAAAAGTACCATATTGGTTGCAAACTTTCTTGAGCTCTCAATGGGCTAAGGAAACAACAAATGGAACCCAATTTTGGCATGAATTACATGAGGCACATTGTGTAAAATCTACCATAAAAGTAACCAAATAATTGAGAAGATAAAATTTACTCAAACTTATGAAAGGAGATTTCAGAAAAGCTTCCCAAATATAAAGATTTTCTTTTACCAAAAACCCACGTAAAGGATATTCTCATGGAATATTGGTCAAAACCTCTAATCATTCCACTTTATGTATCATGATTCATTTTCCATTTCTACCCAATGATGAAAAAAGAAAAAAAATACATTTTTATTAAGCCATGTAATTGGTTTCATCTCTCACAACCAACTAGGATAGAACCTTTTTGCTAGACAAGCGTCCATAGCCCCGAGAAGGATATCTCTTTGATTTTTGTTGAACATAGCCTTACTACAAACCAATAATCTATAGCTCTAGCAGAGTTTCTTGTATCACCTAAGTGCAGATGATCCATTTATTTTTGTTTTCTCAGAATCTTTGTCTTATCTTTTACTTTTTCACATTTCAATCTGTTAACAATGAAATCAAGCTACCAAAATTTAAGTGATAGCGAGCACAACCTTAAGATTTTTCACTTAATGCAAATTCAAGCATCTATTGTAACCCCTTTTGGGAAGCATTAAATATTCACTAATATTACTGATTTTTTTATCAAGTGATGTAATTGGTTTCATCTCTCACAACCAACTAGGATAGAACCTTTCTACCAGACAAGCGTCCATAGCCCCGACAAGGATATCTCTTTGATTTTTGTTGAACATAGCCTTACTACCAACCAAGCATCTATAGCTCTAGCATAGTTGCTTGTATCACCTAAGTGTAGATGATCCATTTATTTTTCTTTTCTCAGAATCTTTGTCTTGTCTTTTACTTTTTCACATTTCAATATATTAACAATGAAGTCAAGCTACCAGAATTTAAGTGATGGCGAGGACAACCTTAAGATTTTTCACTTAATGCAAATTCAGGCATCTATTGTAACCCATTTTGGGAAGCATTAAATATTCACTAATATTACTGAATTTTTATTAAGCCATGTAATTAGTTTCATCTCTCACAACCAACTAGGATAGAACCTTTCTACCAGACAAGTGTCCATAGCCCCAAAAAGGATATCTCTTTGATTTTTGTTGAACATAGCCTTACTACCAACCAAGCATCTATACTCTAGCAGAGTTGCTTGTATCACCTAAGTGCAGATGATCCATTTATTTTTATTTTCTCATAATCTTTGTCTTGTATTTTACTTTTTCACATTTCAATCTGTTAATAATGAAGTCAAGCTACCAAAATTTAAGTGATAGTGAGGACAACCTTAAGATTTTTCACTTAATGCAAATTCAAGCATCTATTGTAACCCCTTTTGGGAAGCATTAAATATTCACTAATATTACTGAATTTAAAAGAATCCCCCACCTTCTTTGATATGAAAACCTACAATAGGGGTCGTACTTGAAAAGAAAGCCAAATCTTTGTTACTCTTAAGGCAAATCTGATGTTGTAAGTTGGAGAAATAATGCATTAATATTTTACTCACTTATTTCCTCATTTAATCCCTATAGTCATCTAATGAGATTCTCAAATTAAATGCTCGCTAAGTATGGATGCAACACACATGGCAACTTAGTCCCTCGAGGTTTGATCTTGTTGAATAATTACTTACATAAATCCTTGGGTGAATAATTGCTTATGGAGCTCATGTGCTAAAATCCTAAGTTATCTATAAAATCAAGGTTATTCTGCTAAGCAAGGCATTCCAAATTTAGAGTATAAGCTCTGTAGTATATTCAATCTTATGGAATCTTCATTTAGGCTCATTGTAGATAAGAATCAATTGATGTTTTTAGGCTTAGTCTTGAACTTGTGCTTAGAGCATATGACCAACATAAAGAATGACTTGGTAATTTCTTCATTGAAATGACTTTTAAGAGAAGATTTATTAGTCTATGGGGATAGGTATAGGGAAAATATCAACATTGTTTCATGTTTTATCAATTCTCTGCTTGATTTGGGTGAGTTGAAGCCCAACATTTCCAATCTCACGAGAGCTTTGTTTGGAAATGGCTATTGTAAGCAACTTGGACAAAAGTTCAGAGGTGGATAAATATGAGGTAGGCATTCCAAATTCCACTGACCTAAGGGCTTCTATGGAAAATAACATTGTACTACCATGGCTACACAAAAACATAAAGCAAAAATACATGAATACCTTCATAGAAATGTAGAACTAGTGAAACATAGACACACACCTGATGAAAATCTACAAATATAGTAACCAGAGATCAGAAACACAAGTATATTATGCAAAAACATAAGTATACTATGCACAGACACAAGAAAATGTAAAAAATCAATAACAAATATAAATAAATGCAAGTGTAGAGTTCAAAAATGCAAGTTTGCAACTCAAAAACCCTAATTGAAGCAAAAATGCAAGTCTATATTTCAAAAATGCCACTTTTCATAAAAAATTTATCTTTATGACATAGAATGCAAAAAACAAGATCAAGGTGTAGAAATGGCACTTTAGGTGTCAAAAATGCAAGTTTGAGTGTCAAAAATGTTATTTTCTACCTCCAATAATTTTGGGCTTGCAAATGCAAAAATGGGTTCCTACAAGAAAAAATTGAGTTAGTAAAGGCACTAGGGTCCCGCCAAGCATGTCAAAATGACAACAATTGAAAATTACATGCAAAACTATGAACCCTAATCAAGCCCAACCATAATCAAGGAATTCATTAAGCATTCAATCATCATACCAAGAGAACACTACTTCACAAAAGCATAAAACACATGTTAGATAAACATTAAAATAATATTAATGCCTTCATGAAATGTTTGATTCACTTTTCCTCCTATCTTCCAATATCTTGTGTGAATGGAATGTGGGTGCTCTCAGTTTTGTGGCACAAAGCACAAGAGGATGTGGAGAATCAAGATGGTTGATTGGTCAAGTGTGGTGATGGGTGTAGTAAAGCTGTGGCAATATGGATGATAACACACTCTCAAAGATAGCAAGGGCACAAGTATGCAAGGTAACTCAAGATCACAATAGCATAAGTTCTCCAAGGTTGCATAAGATGACATGATAAGCCCCTCAAAATAAGGAGAAAAAAAAATATTTTATAAAATACTCATGAAACCCAACAATTGAGATTAAGAAGTGCTAGGAGATTGCATAGGATGCAAGGTTATGTAGGGTTACGAAAGGAGTGGATAGGATTAAGATGCATTAGAAAATGAATGGCTCGGGTTGAAGGTTAGGTAGAGAAGGCTTGACTTTTCAAATGAAGAGACAAGCAACAAGTGGTGCAAGGATAAAATTTAGAAGTTGATCACGTAGACACCCAAAAATGGACAGACTTGCGAATTCACATTTAATTACTACTTATTCATCTATTAATTAAATAGTTCTTTAATTGCTTAATTAATACTATTAATTCTGCTATGTCCTAATCTTTTCATCACTTAATCATTTCTTAATATTAATTAAATAATTAATCTTATTTAATTAATTTCATCTTAATTAATTGGTCTTTATAAGTTAATTAAATTTAATTTCTAAATTCCCATAGTTTAAATAATTATCAATAATTTTTTTAATTTGCTAATTATTTCTTCTCAATTAAATTAGTAACCCAAAATTTATTTCAGACAAATTTCTATCTAATTTAGAATTAATCTCGATTTTCTTCTGAATTGAATTTTTAATTCAATTTAAATTCTAAAAACTTCCAAAAATCAGAGAAAAAAAATTCACGAGGAATAAAAGAATTCTGAAAATCAAAAAGAGCTTTAATCAATAAAAGAATTCTGAAAATTAAGAAAAGAGCTTTAAATCAATGAAATCATTTAATTATCCTCAAAATAGAAAATATAAAATCATTCTTTTAATCAAAAAATCAATTGCTTTTTGGAAACTGATTTTCTCCAAATTGATTTATATTATCTTCTTTCTTTTTTCTACTCAAAATAGGAGTTTCTTCATCTTCACTCCATCTTTAATTATCTTGTATGTTCAATCTGCTTTCACAAGATCAATCTCAATTGTCGATCAGTCTAAAATCTCTATATAAACCCTCTTCAAACCCATTTGAAGCATCACGATTTTTGAGAGCACAATCTTTATGCAGGTTTTTGGAGCTAATTGTGATCAATACATCAATCATTTTGTCACAATTTCTTGAATCTTGCAAGTCAAAGCCTTGTCAGCATCAACTTTGAGCACCTTCAAAACAACATTTTAGAAGTCCAGAAGAGAGAAGAAATAGAAGCTTCAGATATTGAGTTTGCATATGTTTGTCATTCTCTTTGGATATCTATTATTTTATTGTTAATAAGTTCATTCTTAGTAGTTGTTTGATTTATTACATATCAATCGATACTCCTGACCCCCTTGTTTGGAGTGTGCATAACTAGGTCTATACATTTTGGTGAACTCGATGTGAACTTATAGCCCAAAAAATCACTTGCAGAAAACCAATAGAATCCCTCAGCCTCGATTGTACGACTGAGATTTCATCATTTGTTTTATTTATTTATTCTTGGTGGTTTTCTATTATTTTGCAATCGACAAACTAATATTGTAATTGCACTGTTTATTACCACAATTGATCTAGGTTATTTCACAATTGCTAAAGTAATTTTTCAACTGATCTATTTGCAGGTTTTCACAATTGATAGAGTTATTTCACAACTGACAGAGTTATTTCGCAATCGACAGAGTTATTTCGCAATTGACAAAATTATCTTGCAATCGATAGAGGTATTTAACAATTGACAATTCTATTTAGCAATCACTTGTTTATTGTCGCAATTGAAATTTCAAAACTTTTTGCAATTATCAGCATCTAAAATATATATATATATATATATTTAAAAAATAACATTTAAGTATAACATTATACTTTAAGTTATATTTTAAATATATACTTTAAGGACGTTTGAGAGTGGTTTCAGATCTCTAGGAGTTATAATGCAAATTCTGGATTTTGGAAGAATTTAAAAAAATTCAGACTTAGCCAAATTTTAGGATTCACCATGTGTTACTAACCTTGTTGTTTCCGCATGTGAATCTTCAAAGAAAAAAACTTGTCAAAGACCCCATTTCTTTAACAAGTTTTCTTGTAGGAGAGAGGGCTTGAAACATAAGACAAATCCAAAATAAAGAGAAATTCATTTTCTATTGTTTCTTGTCTTTTCTTCTTCTTTAAGCTTAGGAACATCTCAATTTGGGGCTTTAAAATGAATGTGTGTCTATTGTATTTGGAAGAAGTTGTGGTAGGAGAATATTATCTCACTCCTTGAGGGTGATAAAAATAAAGACCCTCGATTATTATCCATTTACTAATTCATTCACCTTTAGCGAGCTGCCATTTGAGGAAAAAATTCACGAGAATGACTCAAGTGGGAATAGGCAGACCTCGTCATTCCAACCCACTATAATCAAAATTCTTCTTGAGACCAAAGTCTTGGAGGATGTGGTTACTTCTATTCTGAATTCTACGATAGACGTAGGACTTAGAGGCCTCAATGTTGCTTGCAGAATTGCGTTTGTTCTAGCACTAATAGGGCATTCATGTCTCAATCCTGTTTACCTACAATGAAATATATTCTGGTATGTGTATGGATGAGAGACCTCAATCCTTCTATGGGACTGTGATATTAGGGTACTCATAGGGCTATAGGCCTTAATCCTCCTTGCAGGACTACGGGGGGTGCTACGAAATTTTTTTTTACTAGACTCCTTAGTGTAGTTGCCTACCTGGTTCACCTCCAAAGGTATTCATAATCTTTGTGAAAGGAGGGGAAGATTCTCTCCTGAATACACTCACCATACGTATCTCCTTGAGCATTTTAAAGTTGATAATACAATATTGGAGGTCTCATTGCATAGTCTTGTTTGACCATATTCTTCATAGATCCCGCGAAAGGTAAAAACACAGGCACCCTCTCAGGGGTGACACTGTTGTGTGAGCTGAAGAGATATCAAGTGGTGGGCCAAATATTTTGAATACTAAGCCAATTCCTTATGATAAGCTTGTCTAGTTTTGTTTGTATATGTGCTTTATCAATATTTTTTCTATGTGTGTACCGCAAACTATTGGGAAAATCTATTCAAATTGAGTCAAACATGTTGAGTGTCTAGGATATCAACAACAGTCTATTCTAGAAAACATATTACTTCACTCTTCTAGAGTCTATTTTATCAGAAAAATTTAAAACTACAATCAAATTTTCAAGACTATCATATGTTGCCGCATTTGACAGAAGTTTGTCAAAATTGAAGGAATTTTTCCATAATTGACGTGTTTATTACCGCAATTGAAGATTTTTTTACTGCAGTTTCTAGAAGTTTGTTGCAATTGAATAAAAAGATATGTGTACTAATTCTGTCAAAAAAATCTGGGTTCCTCTATCAAAACACGTCATTTTATTAGTCGAGAACATTGGAAAAATCTTGTGTCATGTGAAAGGTCAGCGTGTACATTTCAGGAGATAACAAAGAATCAGTGAAATCTCAAACATCTAGGATTATCCCTCTTTTTCAATTGAGTTGTTATTTAGCATTGACAATTCAACGGTTCATATTAGATTATCTTGATCTCATTATCTTAGTTTCATCATGTTGACAGGACTTTGTGACCGGCTCCGCCAACAGAGGTAAGTTGTCACCGGGTACCGGGTACCGACCAACTCCGCCTAAAGAGGTTTACCAGAGAATGAATTCTCCTAGCCTCCAAGCACCTGGTAGTTGGGTCTCGATGGTGCGGGGGAGCTAAGTTGGGCAAGTGACTGTTGTGTGAGGGGATAGTTGGTTTTTACTCATCTCTTCAGATTTCAACGAGAGTGGGGATTTCTGGCAAGCATTTAGACTTAATAAAGAAATTGCAAAACATCGATCAGGGTTAGATATATGTTTCTACTTATAGTTATGCAATATATATTCAAACATCAAATAATGCTCCAATGCAAGAAACTACACTAAATACCAAATACATAAAGAACTACCGATTCACATGCATTCATTAGCAAGGGGAGATAAGATCATTAATCTAAACTAAAACATAGGAGCAAAGGACATTCAAGCTTTAGAGATCAGAAAAATACATAACATATAGCCACAAGATGTTCTTCCTTCTTCGTTAACTCAAATGGTTCTAGCATCATTGGTGAGTACACTCATGGCTCCAAGGGAGCATTCTAAGCTACTAAGAACAACTGAGCATTGAGATCCTGAAAAAATAACTGAAAGTAAAATTCTATGCTTCTATTACTTGCTGGACTGCAAAATCATCAATTTTGTCGACCCTTGTTATGGCATCAGACTTCTTATTTATACACAAAGTTTGAACTAAAACTTAAACTAATCTAACTGTACACTTGCCAAATATAATACATTATCTTGTGGCCGGTACTACCTGCACCACTTACAATCACCTCGGGATATGCAGAGGTCTGTCAAGCCAAAAGAAGAAGATAAGAAGAGAAATCTGGAAGAATCATCCTAGAGAAGAGAGCAGAGGTACTTATAGAAGAAAATAGATTATCCTAGTAACTGAGGCTACATGCCTCATAAATGAAAATTGTGGCTCCCTGTCTTTGATGTGCACCAGGTAGTTAATGCAAGAGCGACACCTTGAGAGAATCATCTGTCAGAGTCTTCTCTTTTGTTTGACATATCTTATCTGGATCATCCACCTTCTGACCCTTATTAACTACTTGATAGTTTGGTCGACTCTGGGGAACCTTGATGTAGATCACTGTGAATGAATACAAAACTTTGGACTTAGAATTCTAGCGTCCGGGAGCTTACGCTAAAAGAATAATGAATTTGCAAAACTATGCCCTGCTGGTGAAAATCTACAAAGACCGGAGAATTTTATTGTTCCTTGTTCTATTTGAAGGCCTCCAAAATCTGGATGATTCCTTCCTCATCCACCTCTTTGATCCAGTCTCAGTGGTCGTTAATGACCCTGAACTGATCGTCAACATCGCCGACCCCTTCCTTGAATTTTGCAGCCACTTTTGCTATGTTGTGGGCCCGGAGCATCATCTTGGTTAGGCGTGACATTTTCCCTTTATCAAAATATTTGGGAGACCGATATCGTGACTCCATCAAATCATCAAATTTACTCAATACAAAATCTTCTGGAGCACAAGTCCCGGTGGTGAAGGGATCAAATTATGAAAACCAATTTATACCCCTAGGGTGAAAATGCACCACTTCCTTTTGCAAGTCTCGAGAAAAGGAAAACCTTTGGACTCCAGGCCCAGGGAATCCATGCAACCACACCCTCTAACTAAAGAGGAAATAATGGAAAAGAATCATGGAGTCCAAAATCTGACTGGTACAAAGAAATAAAACACTCCGGTACCGGGTCCGGGAGGGAGAGAAACCAAAAAGAAAATAAAACAACGGCCTTGCGAAGGCAAAGGCTGGAGGAAAACAAAATAAGCCAAAAGAAACAAGGAAGGAGCAAAAAAAAAAAGGGGGACCCAAAATTTTTCCCACAAAATGTAGGGACGGGTATGCAGGGCATAACAAATGGTGACTCGCTAGGAAGCATGCCTTAGCGCATCTGAGAACCACAGAATCTTTGGTTAGAAAAATTGGGACCCATCTTTACCTAAAGCACTTCATTTGCAAGGTGCGAGGTGTTTGAGAAAACCTGACCCATCATTGATTCAATCCTTCAATCTCTTGTCAGCTGTGAAGTGTGTGCTTTGGAAGAAAATCAAGCCATGACTTCCGAGAGAAGCAGAGAGAAGGCACTGAGTGTATTGGACCAAAATTTCTATATCTTGCACGATCCCCTGGATCCTAAAATTCTCTATTCTCCAATTTTCTTTCTTTTCTTTTGAAGATGGGGAAGGCGGTACTTCTTTCACCATGAACCTTAAGCTTAGCTAATTTTTAAGGCGGTACTTCTTTCACCTTGCCATCCATTTTAATTTGATGAATAGGAGAGACGTTTTAGATCTAGGATATTCTTTTGATTTTTGGACATGGTCAATAACCAGTGCAACCGATCTTCTCTCAAGGATCATACAATTACTTGTCTCTTAGATTTTTTGTTAACTGGTGTCAAGACTTTCAAGATGTGAATCTAATGAAGATTACCCATAACCTTTTACCATGCGTACAAAAGAACTCTAGAGTGTGGAAAAATTCCACCATGCTAACAATAGATTCTGGAGTAACCAAAATACCCAAGGCACCATTTCAAGGACTAGATGTCATGTGAAGCATACCTGTCTAAAAGAAGAGGGCAACGTGTCAGGAACCCAAAAAACAAGACACGCAAAGAAAACAAAGAAAACCAAAGACAAAAAAGAAAAAAGGAAAGAAGACAGCCCCAGAGTATTGCTGAAAACTATTTACAAGGGAAAGACACTCCCAAGAAGTTCCAGGAAAATATTTACAAGCAGGAAAATATATATATAATACAACTTTGGGAAAACCTACCTTTTGCCTCATTCAAAGTAGTGTTTGAGAAACTGTCCATTGACGGGAAATGGAACGGCTTCTCCGGACATGGTGTTGAGGTGGTAAGTGTTGGCCTTGCAGATCTATGAGATTAGGTAAGGTCTGAGCCAGAGCCTTTGGAATTTAGTATGCTTTCCTTTCTTCTCCCGGGCCTTGTCCCACAAGAGGAATAGATCCAAAACCCGAAAGGATTTGTATTGGGCTCTTCGGTCGAACCATCATTTGATGACTGCTTAAAGACGCACAAAATGTTCCAGTGTTGCATCCATTTGTTCCTCTATTCTCACCAAGTTTAAGAGGCGAACCTCCACAATGTTGTCCCAGGCGTTGAATTCCTGCATGAATTGTAAAACTGGGATTTGTAAGTTGATTGGGAACACGGGACTCTGGCCATAAACCAGGTGAAATGGAGAAGTCCCTAGGGCTGCCTTAATTCTAATACGATCCACCCAAAGGGCAAACCTAAGGTTTTGGTGCTAGTCCTGGGGATTTTTCCCTAGCAAATGTTTGATCACTTCCAGCAAGTTTTTATTGGTAGAATTGACAACACCATTACTCTGGGGATAATAGTTACTAGAGAACTTGAGGGTGATCTTCCTCTAATAGGCCCATTCTAATAGTTGCTCTAAATAAAATGCTAGACCATTGTCACACACTATAGCAAAGGGCATTCTGAATTTGGTGACTATGTTTTCTTCCAAGAATTTGATAACTACATCCACCATGTTGTTCTTGCATGGAATTTCCTCAGACCACCGGGTACAGTAATCGATCGCAGTCAAAATATACCGATGGTTGGCGAAGGATTTGGGGTTTATTTCCTCGATAAAATTGAATGCCTATTGGCCAAAGGGTCGAACTTCAAAGACTAGTTGTAAGGGCATTGTCAGGTTCCGCTCACGATGAGCCACTATTTAGGAGGTTTGGTATTTTCTTACGTGAGTGTAAACGTCTTTGAAGAGGAAGGGCCAGTAATATCTAGCCCAGAGAATCTGATGGGAAATGGCATCAGCAGAGCCATGCCCGGTTCCGAATTTCCCATTGAATTATTCTATCATTTTGGCAGCTTGGTCCCTGTCTATGCATCAGAGGTAAATTCGCTCAAAGTTTGTGCGAAAAAGCGTTCAATTTTTTATCATGAAGTGTGTGCTTTTTAGTCATAGGGTACGAAATTTGTTAGGGGGAAGCCCCTCTAGGCATCTTTTATTGAGCAACAAGTACACTAGATCTGTATACCATGGGTCTTGAGTGATGGACTCCACAGTATATGTTTGACATTCAATGTTTGGAGTTACTTCTGCCATCGCTCTACATAGTCCCTGGCCTTGAGCTATCTTCATTGGTTGCATCTCAAGATCATATTATTGGAGGATGGCCATCCATTTCCCCCGGTGCTCACCCAGTTCACTCTGTAGTAGTAAAGATTTGATAGCCTGGTCCAGAATGATAGCATGCACTTTGCTCCGAAGAATATAGTGCGAGAATTTATTCATGACCCAGACTAGAGAAAAGGCTTGCTTTTCCAAGGGTGTATATAAGACCTCAACATTTTTGAAGGGGGGTCTCATGAAGGAGATAGGTCACTCTTCCCCCTCAACCTTCTGGGTTAAAATTGTAGTGACAGAATGTGTTGAAGCAAAGGAGTAGATATGGAATGGGAGAGAATAGTTCAGACTTTCCAGGACTGGTGCCTCCACTATGGTTTGCTTGATCTGAGAAAATGCTTGCTTCTCTTCGGGGCTCCACTCAATCTTGGTATCCTTCTTCATCATGTCATTGAGTGGTTTAACAATTTTGATGAATCTGGTAATGAACCGCTGGACAAAATTTATCTTTCTGAAGAAGATCTCATTTCCTTTTTACTGTCGGGCATTTGCAAATTCAGTAGTGCTTCAACTCTCTTAGGGTCGATGGATATCCCCTTCTCAGAGACTATATGCCTGAGCAGTTTCCCTTTAGTGACCCCTAATATGCACTTCTTGGGGTTGAGGGAAATACCATACCAGCGACATATCTCACAAATTTGAGTGAGGTGAGCGGAATGATCACACTTGTCCCGGGAAAAGACTGTTGAATCATCCATATAGATGATTATGCACTTGTTGACCAGGACTTTGAACACAATATCCATAACCTTCTGAAATGTGGCCCTAACATTAATTAGGCCGAAGGGCATTCTCCTATATGCAAATGTTCCCCACTTGGTGGTGAACATCATTTTCATTCTATCCTTAAACTTAACCATGACTTGGTTGTATTCAGAGTACCCATCTAGGAAGGACATCATTTGGGAACCATTAACAATTTGTAACACCTCATCCAACGATGGGAGCGGATGATTGTCCTTCTTGGAGGCCCTATTTAAGTTGCAAAAATCCACACAAAGGTAGATCTTGTCATTCTTTTAGCATACGGGGATGAGGTTGGCAACCCATGTTGTGTGTCAGATAGGAAAGATAATCCGGGCTAACAGTAATTTCTGAACCTCCTGATGAATTAGTGGTTCGATCAACAGGTTTATTGGCCTCTACTTTTGTTAGAAAGGTTTGGGATCTGGTTTTAGGGGGATAGTATGAGTCATGATAGATGTATCATAAGTTTTAAGATCTTCATACTCCCAGGCAATAACGTCAATGTATTCTTAGAGAACCGCGAGAATATTCTCCTTCTCCTTTGGGGAGCAGGAGGTACCAATGTGAACAAAATTTTCCTCATCAGCCTTGCTGATGTTGACCTTTTCAAAATTTCCTCCTTCAGAGGAGAATGATATCTTGTCTCGGCCCCAGGGGTCCAAATTGAAGATTCGTTCTAGAGCAAGCATCCCCTTAGGAATGGTGTTGGTGGGTAGGTCAATGATCCCATCATCTTCTTCCCCCTGCCCGATATCGTCATGATCAATTTCTTCCACAATATGATATTCAAAGATGCCAACATTTGCCACGAAGGCTAGAATATGTTGGTCATCCTCAAAAACCTAAAAGTGAGTGATATCATCCGGGATGGACAGGGTAGGGACAATTTCAATAGAAAATTTTGGGAGCCGGGAGCCAGCCATTGGCTCAAGTCTGCTAGCAGATACAGTGAGGGCATCTGGAACATAGTTACATTTCTGGGGAATAAGTTTGATGGTGAAAGCATCAAAATATTCAATTAGGCTCCATGCCTGGTTGTGGTATGCAGCTAGCCTTTTTTTGTGACACGTATATTGGCTCCAGACCAGTTTTATAATCAACTCTGAATCACCCATTGCCCGGAGGTGGGTAATCCCTTTTCTCAATGTGAACAGGAGTCCAAGGACCAAGGCCTCATACTCCATGACATTATTGGTGTAGTTAAATTGCATCCTGTAGGATGTGAGGAAGGACTTCCCTCACGGTTTGATTAGTTCCACTACGGCCCGACAACCTTGTTTGGACCGGGATCCATCAAACTTCAGGATCCACAAATCATTGTTCATTTTTTGGGGCTGGGGAGGTGAAGTGGAATTTGGATTGGACTCAGGGTTGGGAGGTTTGTGAGGTGATTCCCTCGGCTCAGATGGTGCATGGGTGAAAATTTCCTCTAGAGAATCCTCCAGTTCAGGTTCCCGGACAATCGGCACCTCAAGTGTACCACTGGGTGGATAACTTGGTCTAGGAAACCTGAATTTGCATTATTTCTCTTAGAGGTTGGTGATGTGATAGGTAGTGGTGGTGATGCAAGGCTCACACTCCAGTTCAGAGTGTTTCTGGTAGTGTACTCAGCACCAAGTGTCAGACAAGAGAGTGGTTAGTGTTGTTGTGCTACCTTGTGAGTCTACCTGACACCTTAGTTTCTCGTCAAGATCCTGAATTCTCTAAGAGACTATGGGATCCTCCCCGGGGATGAAATTAAAGGTTAAGATTTCTTGTGTTTGGTATACCCTGAGCGAGGATTCAGAGAAGAGGACTTCCTTTACCCTCCTAACTTCGGTGAGGGCCTGTTTCATTCTGGGTTCACTCTCCACATGGATATGATTTGATTTCCCCTTCCAGGGGAGCCACAAGTGGGAGAAGTCCATAGAGAAATATCCATTGAGGGCCTTTGACCAATTTTGACTTAATAACATTCCATAAGTTTTAGGGATGTTTACCACTTGGATGTCTATGGTGCTCGATATTCGAGGAACCTGGATGAGCTTAATTTTGACATTCTTCAGCTCACCAACCATTTTCACGGTAGTTTTTTACAATTGGACTATGGTACCTTTGGATGGAGTGGGAGTGAGTCTGAGGTTTTGGCATATGGACAAGGGCATGACATTTCTCAAAGCACCAGAATCTACCAGGCAGTTGTAAAGGTTCTTTCCTTGAATGTTCAAGCCTAGTAGGAAGGGAGGATCCTCTATGTTACCTTGGAAGACGACTGAGTTGGCATCGTCGACTATGATAGTCTTTGCTGGATGACTGGCGTCTTCCAGGTTTCCCAAGAGCTATAGAAGGGACTTCCTCTACTCAGGACAATTTAGAAAAACCTCCATCAAGGTCATGGAGGTGGTGGTGCTCTCTAATGCCTTAGTGATGTCAAACCGTCCCTCGAGTAAAGTTGGCTTCCCCCGGGTGGTTCCCTGGCTTGGTTAGGGCTGGGTCCTTTCGACAGGAAGGAGTGATCATTTGTGTTGTCCTTGAGGGTGGTATTCTTGATAAGTGTTGACATGTAAGATGTCTCTTTTCTAGCCTGAGTCTGAGATTTGTATGGAGTCTGTGGGCTGGTGAAGGCGTTGGCCTCAAAGGATGGGATGGATTCGTCAAAGAACCCTTGCAACTCAGGTTCTTCTTCATCCTCTTCATTTGTCCCAAGAAGATGGTCTCACATGTGAAGGTAGTGTGAGGAGGCTCTGATGTGGATGATTCTGGGGGAGTTGGATCAGTAGGTTATTGCCTATCCAATTGGGAGATCATGATGATCTTCTCTAGTGTGCCACAATTCACCTCAAAATGTGAGCCAGTGTCATGCAATCTACACCACGTGGTCAGGGGGTGGAATTTTGCAAGTTGCACAAAATGACTGGGTCCAACACCACCCTGAGTGGTATTTTGGTTCAGAGGAGGACCTTCGATATTTATGTTATTATTCCATTGTTGTTGGTTAGGCCGAGGCCCGTTGTTGTAGTTCTGACCTCCAGAATTGGTGTTTTGTTGTCTGGAGAAAACATTCCCTCTTTGGGAATTGGATTTGTGGGGTGCAAAAGGCCCCACCTTCAGCTGTCCCATGTCCATCATTAAGGAGGATACCAATCGGTGGAGGGATTCAACCTTGGTGGACAGCTGGGTAGTTGGGTCACAATATGACGGTTGTTGTGGTGGGTTCTTGGGGAAAGCGGCAGTAGCTCCCGAAGTCAAGGATGGTAATCCTTTGGCCGCGGACAACTAGAAGAAAGGTACTTAGGAGGTTTGTGTCAAAGGTTTTTGCATTTGCTGTGGTTGGTTCTAGGGAATGTATTCCAGACCCGGTATTGTCTGGGCTTGAGATGGGTAAATGTACCAGGTCTATAGGTCTATTGGCGGTGGGCCCATGGCCATTGTTGGGGCACCCATTTTTGGATTGGGGTTGTATCCCCCAGCATAAGGAGTTTCACCAGGCGACATAATGAAGGGTAGGCTTTGCCCAATTCCACTGGGAGCTTTACTCAAACCGTGGGACAACTCCAGGGCTAAGTTGTAAACTTTTTCCAGAGTATCCCAGTCATTAGCAGTGGTAGTTATCTAGAGGAGAGTAGAAATAATGGGGTCCATGGCGTTTAGGTATGGCTGGATGGTTACATCAGTGGATGGGATGAAAGGGACCGTGCACTGCTTCAAGGCATGTTGGAACTGATGGTTGAATGTAGCGAGGGGCTTGTTTGGTTCCTTCCTAATGGAGATAAACTAGCTGTGGGATCAAGTTGGGTCCACATGAATGCGGAAGGCCGCCAAGAAGGCATCTTCCATATCCTGCCAACTATTGATGGATTTGGTGGCATGTTTAGGTACTAGTTTAACTCATTCTATCTTAGAGACAAAGGGAACATCTGGGTTACAACATCCTGATGTTGTATTCGGTGTCTGTTCATAGTATCCTTATAGTCCTGGAGATGTTCTTCTGTAGTTTGTGGGCCTAGATGCTCATATTTGGCACAGATCTTCTCCAAATGCAGAGGAAGATCATTGGTAGCACCGGGGAACTTCCCTATTAGGGACCCAGTATTACCAAAGTAGGTATCCTTTGGGGCTGTTTGGTTTTGGATATGTTGGACATTAGTCCCCAGGATTATCTAAGGGATTTGGGTATTCTGGTGTGTAGAAAATCTCTAGATAAAATTGGCTAAGTGTCTCGTTTGTTAGGTCCTACTCTTTCAGACGGGAGGTCTGAGTTCTAAAAACTCTCTGGGATTCGGGGTTGATCAAAGGATTCTTTCAAAATGTAGGGGTGAAGATGACCCTACTTCGTGGAAAGTTTGGTTCCTAAAACTACTGCTTGGGGAGCCCTTAGGCGGTGTGAAATTGAAATCTTCTGAGGGGGATGAGCTCATGCCCTCCTTCTAGCACTTGTTTCTACTGACGGGACTTTGTGACTGACTCGACCAACAGAGGTAAGTTGTCACCAAGTACTGGGGTACCAGCCAACTCTGCCTGAAGAGGTTTACCAAAGAATGAATTCTCCTAGCCTCCAAGCACCTGGTAGTCAGGTCTCGACGGTGCAGGGGAGCTAAGTTTGGCAGGTGACTGTTGTGTGAGGGGATTGCTAGTTTTTACTCATCTCTTCTGGCGATTTCAACAGGAGTGGGGATTTCCTGCAAGCATTTAGACTTAATAAATAAATTGCAAAAGATTGATCAGGGTTTGATGTATGTTTCTACTTATAGTTATGCAATATATATTCAAACATCAAACAATGCTCCAATGCAAGAAACTACACTAAATACCAAATACATAAAGAACCAGTGATTCACATACATTCAGTAGTAAGGGGAGATCAGATCATTAATCCAACTTCAGAGATTAGAACAACACATAACATATAGCCACAAGATGTTCTTCCTTATTCATTAACTCAAATGGTTCCAGCATCATTGGCGAGTATACTCATGGCTCCAAGGGAGAGTTCTAAGCTACTAAGAACAACTGAGCATTGAGCTCCTGAAAAACAACTAAAAGTAAAATGTTATGCTTCTATTACTTGTTGGACTGCAAAATCATCAATTTCGTTGACCCTTGTTATGGCGTCAGACTTCTTATTTATACACAAAGTTTGACCTAAAAATTAACCTAATGTAACTATACACTTGCCAAATATAATACATTATCCTATGGCTAGTACTACCTGCACCACTTACAATCACCTCAAGATATGGAGAGATCTGTCAAGACAAAAGAAGAAGATAAGAAGAGAAATCTGGAAGAATCAACCTAGAGAAGAGAGCTGAGGTACTTATAGAAGAAATCATATTGTCCTAGTAACTGAGGCTACATGCCGCATAAATGGAAATTACAGCTCCTTGTCTTCAATGTGCACCAGGTAGTTAATGTAGGAGCGGAACCTTGGGAGAATCATCTGTTAGAGCCATCTCTTTTTTCTGACATACCTTATCTAGATCATCTACCTTCTGACCCTTATTAACTACTTGATAGTGATTGGTCAGCTCTGGGGAACCTTGACATAGATCACTGTGAATGAATACAAAACTTTGGATCCAGAATTCTGGAGTCTGAGAGCTTATGCTCAAAGAATAATGAATTTGCAAAACTGTACCCTGGTGGTGAAAATCTTTGGAGACTGTAGAACTTTACTATTACTTTTTTTGTTTGAAGGCCTCCAAAATCTGGATGATTCCTTCCTCATCCACCTCTTTGATGTAGTCTTTATGGTCGTTAATGACCCTAAACTGCTCGTCAACATCGTCAGCCCCTTCCTTGAATTTTGCATCCACTTTTGCTGCGTCATGGGCCCGGAGCATCATCTTGGTTAGGCGTGACATTTTCCCTCTATCAAAATCTCTAAGGGACCGGTACCGTGACTCCATCAACTCATCAAATTTACTCAATACAAAATCTTCCAAAGCACAAGTCCCAGTGGTGAAGGGATCAAATTGTGAAACCCAATTTATACCCCTAGGGTGAAAATGCACCACTTCCTTTTGCAAATCATGAGAAAAGGCAAACCCCCAGACTCTGGGCCTCAGGAATCTGTGCAACCACACCCTCTAACTAAAGATGAAACAATGGAAAACAATCCCAGAGTCTAGAATCCAGCTGCCACAAAGAAACAAAACACTCTGGGACCAGGTCTAGGAGGGAGAAAAAACAAAAAGAAAAGAAAATAACGGCCCCGCGTAGGCAAAGGCCAGAGGAAAACAAAAGAATCCAAAAGAAACAAGGAAGGACCAAAAACTAAAAGGCGGAGCCAACATTTTGCCCACAAAATGTAGGGATGGGTATGCAAGGCATAACACATCACTCCTTTATAATGACTCTATCTTATCTCAAACAAGATTCAAATCATATCTTATCATCATCAATCCCTAAGATTAAGAGAAGTCAAAGTTTGATCTTAGAATTGCCCTTGTTAAACAAGATCTCAAACTCTCTTTGATGGGTTCTCCCTTTTATTTGTTTTATGTCACTCATCTTGGTTAAATTATGGATAACACAATGTCATTTACACCCTATAGAGGGTCGATACTAGGTCATAGGCTAGAAATCAACCAGAGGAATCATATGTCAATCCATTCCCTCTATGGGAAGAAGAACCAGAAATCAATCCTTATTAGCATATAGACCCTTCTTTGTATACTGAAAAACATCCATGTGACTTCACATGTCTCTCACAAATCAACTATTTTTTTATATCACAAAAGAAGAGTTGGAAGAGGTAGAACAAGATGACCACTCTTCACGAGTTGTAAAAGTTGTAGTAGAAATAAACCCTGAGAAATTATTAGCAATGATATTAGGAAAGGGAGTCAATCTTCCTACTAGGTTTGACATCTCCACAATATGGCTGAAAAATATATTAGAAGGTCATAATACAATAAGGAACTCTCAATTTGATCCTGTCGTATCTCATATAATGTCTATTCCACTATCAAATCAAGCAGTTAATCGCAAGAAGCTTCTACAAAATTGAGTTCTTCAACTTAGGCTGGTTCATCTTCAACCCAAAACATGACAAGTGCTCAAACAAGTCTGACAATGACCTATGGTTTATTACAGGAAAGAATGTCATTCCCTTTTATGTCAAGTGCTCAAACAACAACATCAACTACTCAAACAGGTTGCAACCCACTTGCATGACAATCTATCCCCACTAGACTTGGGGTTAGCTCATCATAGAAAACGTGATCAATCTTTGTCGGTCCTACTTTCAGTCAACATCCTCCAAGGTTTAAATATTTGTTTCAACAAAGGTGAGGACAACAAAAAATCAGAACTTAATATGTACCTCAAACACATACATCTAGAAATCAATACTAAATTCATGGAAGATCATATTCCAATGCAACTGTTTCAAAAGAGTCTCATACCAAGTACTTGATCACGATCAAATGTTACAAATGTCCCTCTATCCCAAGATGACATTCTGATACAACAAATGCAAACACTGCAAAGCTAGTTCTTGGACCTTCAAAATCAAGGGCTTCTAAGTCCTATATTGTAGAAGACTTATACCCTTGTCCTTTTGATCATTCGCTAAACATGCCTTCATTTAATGTACACTTTGCAGTACCTAAATTTGACAAATACAGAGGAAACACCAATCCCGTGGAACACATTAGGGATTTCTTTGCTAGTTGCAAAGATGTAGCACATGATGAAACATATATTATGAGATTATTCCCCTAGACTATAGTCAGACCAGCAATGGAATGGTTTTTTCACCTACCTCATGGTATTCAATCTTGGGGAGAACTAGTTGAATGATTCATTGCTCATTTCCATCACAACATAGAACTCAAGGAGCTAGCAGTAAAGACCTTTGTGATATCAAACAAAAGGAAAGAGAGTCCTCTAAATTATTGTAAATATGGAGAAGTACAGCTAACATAATCCCATATGAAATTATCGAACAAGATGTCATAGTCATATTTGTTAAACCTTATCCTAGATATGGCATACACTATAGAACTACAACTGGCTCCAAATTTCAAATAGTTAATTGAGTGAGGTATTCGATGTGAACAAAACTTAATAAAGAGAGGAATCCTTTCTGATCTAAATCAGTCAAACACCACCAAAAATTCTAATGATAAACCTAAGTGGTGGAATAAAAACAGGAACGTTACCAATGATGGTGTCATTGATCTTAAGACCGTCAACTATGTGCAACCTAAGATCTCATTGCAGGGGGCATAAACACTAAATCAAATCCATGTGGCACATACATCCTTGGAAATTATTAAATTCAAATGCAAGGTTCAAACAATCAAATAGTGAATGTCACACAATCCCAACCCAATGTTCAACATCAACAAAGGACTCATTTTCCAAAATGTGAATATACACCCTTAGAGGAACCACTTAACAAGTTAATACAAAGAAATCTTATCACCTTACCTGAGATAAGAGAAGTTGAGCATGGCATTTTTAAACCTAAGTGGTGGAATGACAATGATTTCAGTAAATATCATCATGTTAAGGGTCACAAAATATCTAACTGTTATCATCTGAAGACCGTTATTCAAGACTTAATTAAAAAATGCATAATTGATGTTACTAATGTTCAACACAAAGGAAACACAGACCACACAATTTTCAATGATCCTTTGCAAAACCATAATAAAGGAAAGACCCCTACGTCTAGTGGATGATCAAAATAGGTCAATTATACCTACATTGCCTCTGATAACTCAATAAATTGTTTCAATCATGTTGAATACCGGATTGCAACCATTAATATCATAAATAATAGCTCTAAATGCACAATCACTACCCACCGCACCAAGGTTGTATTACAAGGGGCACCTTCTACTTCTACTACACCTACAACTGTTTCACAACTTCCTAATCCACAACATAGTTTGGTGGATAATCTCAAGCACACTCTCTTTTAGATTTCTATCTTTGAGTTATCACAAATATCTCCTAAACATAAGCAAGCATTGGATTTGTCCCTTCAAAATGCAGTTGTCCCTAGGGACATATCTCCAGGTAAATTCCAAACTATGATCAATTACATTGCTGCTAATAAACATGCTACATTGATTGACCATTATGTTCCTATGCACAAGCCTCTACACAATGATCCCTTGCATCTACTTATCCAAGTGCATAAATAAACAATCAAACGAGTCCTCATGATAGGGTTGGATTAAACATCTGTACTCTAAAAGTAATAAAGACCTTGGGATACTTAGAGTCAAGCGTTGATATCACTAGATGCATCAACATCAGGGCATATAACAAAGAGAAAATATTATCCAAAGGTGTCCTTATTTTACTAGTCCAAATAGGACAATTAATGAATAAAACTCAATTTCAGATCCTAGATCTCGAACTTGGATATAACATGTTATTGGGTAGACCATGGATTCATGAAATACAAATTGTACAATCTACCTATCATTAATGTATTAAATTTTCTGATCAAGGTACATAAATAATTATAGAAGGAGATCCAAACCCCTTCAATATTGCCACTATCTAAGGGGTAGTACAGAGAACCAGGTACCATTAAATCAAGAAGCAAGTGAGCTTTCTACTTCTGGTTTGATTCCCAAAGACATACCAAGGATGATAATTAAAATATCAATCCAAGACAAATAATGTGGTGAATATTTCCATCAGGAAGCCTTTTCCATTACTAAAATGCCTTTGTCACCAAGATCCTATAGTCGTCCAAGAACAGTGAAAAAACCAAAACCAGTTGTTTTCAAATGCCTGCCTACAACATTTGTTAAATGGGGTGATTTGAGTGACGAAGATCCATTTAATTTAGACATAAAAACATGGTTATACCAAGATACTCAAGAAATACCATCAACATAGTTACCTTTGAATCAATAGACCAGGATACACTATGTTACAACAATTTGGATATGATGGAACTACAGGCTTGGGGGAAACCGAACAAGGAATAGTGGAGATACCATTGCCACCTACCCAGAGGAATAAAAGAGGAATTGGTTATGGCCAGTCTAGAACAAGGGTGGTTCTTCAAGGTGTTCAAGAAACCATTAATCCAAACTGGGGGCAAGATCATGAACAGACCCAGATCACTAACATACTTCCACAAATATTGACACAAGAATTGTAAACTACAATCTCTAAATTGTCTCTTGAATAGGAAATCCCAAATTTTGTAGGAGATGAGATACATGACAAGTATTCTAGCATGATTGATTCTCACAAGTATGAGTGGGAATCCCTCTATGATCTCATGTCTGACACACCTGGATATTCTCAAGATCCACTAGTACCGTGAACATAAATGACATGTTCGACCAACTAAACCTCAAAGACCAACCTTCTATCGATAAACATGTCAATGTTCAATCCTTAGATGGTGCATTTATTGGAGTTGATGAAAACTATCAACCCACAGCTCCCAAGAATCACTTGCAAGCAAACCTGTCACAGAAAGAGAGAAGCAAAAAAGCTATGGAGGCCAAAAATAACAGATTGATGAAAGAGGAAACATATTGTGCAAACAATGGAGAAAAAATCTCAATGCAATAGCATCCTCAAATCATTTTAATAATTTACAAATAGGGAATCCTTATAAAACGATACCAAAACCCTAAAGGAAAAATATCTAGGTTGCATAATAATAATTAATTATTGTATGCTTAAATTTTAGCTTTAGTAAAAGAGAGATAATAAGTGACTTAATAATTAAATCAAGATGATTTAATTAATAAGTGGAATCACTTTATTACTCTAACACCCCCCCCCCTTAAGATAAACTTAGGAGAATCTAAAAACCTAGAAACAACTACTGAAAATAGGAAATGGCTGGCAACAAGGCTAGATCACGTACCCAAGTATAAAAAATCTCTGTAAAGAGGAGAAAAGGGAGAAAACCCAATGGGAAAACCCCTCTCTGAAAAGAGATAAAGCCTAGTGAAGGACTAAAGAAGCCTCCAAACTAGGGAAAGTCCCAGAAAATAGGAAAACAAAACATGTAAAGAAGACTGTAATTTGCATGAGTGCCCTAAAATGACACTGCTCGAATCAGGATGGAAAACAAGGCAAACATCAAAACTCAAAGATACATATGGAAAAAAAATACCAAGTCTGAAGCCTCCAAAATAGGAATGAAAGAAGAGTGTCCATATGGTAAATGAGCCATCTCACCAAAATGCATAGGTACCTAGCCATTACATCTGCCTAGTACATAGGAACAAATACTAAATACATAGATCACTCTATCAAACCAAGGAAGCATTAGAACCAATAGGAGATACCCCCCATAATGCTGAGTAGGGAGAGGCATGATAGGTACACTGAGTCAAACTGCCAAGAAACATTGCATGATGAAGAAAATACAAACACATATAAAGGATGGTGTCGTGGAAGGATCACTTTATTGACACACATAATGAGGATAATGTCATGGAAGGAAAACATCAAACCCCCCCATGGCACTTTATAATATAGTGCGAGTATAATCAAGCACAAAATGTGTAGGATCCCAAACATGCATCAGATTGCACTTTATCTCAGTGTGTTTGCAAAAAATGCTATAGAAAAAGATGTATACAATATACAAAAAGGAAATGATCCCAGGACCTGAAACATCTAAGATATCCACCAAAATGCCAAAAATAAAAAAATTGAATAAAAGATACATGGAGCAAATTCTGGGCGTGAGACCCATAGAAAAAGAAAGAGCAAGATATGGCTCCCGGAGTGCAAAATAGATTGCTAAATTTGAATAGAAAAAAGGCTACAATATGGAAAAATAAAAAAATCTAACCTTCACATTTAGATAGAGCATGGAAAGAGCTTTCTGACGATATATGATAGGTCAAAAACTGATACAGTATGCTCAAGATATCGCAAAAAACACAACATGATGCTCATTATGGAAAAAAGGGCAAATAGAATGACAGTTTTGTGGCTGTCAAATTTAAGCTCAGTGTCAGACTTGTGACCACTGACATCATTTCCTACATATGCATACTTGCACATGCATGTCCTTTCCAAAAAAAAATTAAGCTTTTCAAAGTTTTATGAAAAACTTTAAAAAAACTTAATAAAAAGTTTGTTTTTTTTAAAAAACTTTATAAAAAAACAAATTTTGCTGATTTTTTAATTTTTAATTTTTTGGATGATTTTTCTCCTCGGAAAACATGCATCTATACTTGTATGGACAGAAGGACAAATTTTTGCTCCAGATGCCACGAAGGCCAAAACTGACAAACCTTATGGCGGTACCCTAAATTTTGAGAATTTAGAAGTCCCAATCCATTATCAAGAAGCAAGTTTCTCCATACTAAAAAAATCAAAGGAAGGAAGCTTTATGACACAAATAAATAGAACTAACTAATGGAAGCCTTCAGAAAATGCTGGAATTTCAACCTGCTACAACAATTATGCCGATAGAGGCTGAAGATGGTTGAATTTTAAAAATCTAAAAATGACTAGTTCGGGAAATCAAATTTCCTATCTCCAGTAGAAATATTAGCTTTTCAAAAGATGTTTTGGATTTTCGGCCAAATCCAAATCCAAAAGTTAGGTAGTTATTTTTTAGTTAATTTATTGTTTTTTCAAAATAATTTGTAATAAGGGTTGTGTCTTTTCACCCTAAAGAGGTGTGAAAGCTACTCAAACACACACACACACACACACACACACACACACACACATATATATATATATACATAATGTAAAATGTAAAGAGAAAAGACAATACAATATAATACAATTTCACATATTTGGATAGTTTTGGATCAACAACTGTAACATGGACCTGGATGTACTATTTTTTTCAAAATCAA
>MU227453.1:685039-700180 GCA_018584345.1 Thuja plicata | reverse complement strand
CCTTTTGAAATATCTCTGAATTTGTTTTAGGTTGCATGTACATTTCATAACACCTTTGAAGTGATAAGTTTTCTTGTAAAACTGTCTCTGAGGTTGAACATAAGATTGGAATGATTTTGACTCTATTCCTCTTGATAGAATAAGGCACTGGTCTAATCATTATTTGGATTATAGTTATTTAGTTCATTGCTTATAGTTTTGTAATATCTTATCTATATGTTCATTTCAAATTACATACACATTTACTAAACATTCTTTCAATTACTTAAAGTATTTCAATTTATAGTTCATGATATATTGCTTTCAGTTAGATTTCTTTCAAATGCCTTGTCATACTTTAGAGAGAAGGTTGAAGTGTTTTTTATCTACTATAAAAAGCCTTGTAACTTGAAGGATAAGTAAAGGTATAGGCCTACCAACCTTGGTTTTGCAGAGCCAGAATTGCAAAAGTTCCAACCTTGCCTTGGTTGTGACTTGTTAGTTGGCCAAATCACTTGGGTTTTCTAGCATTGGATTGGCAAGTCCATAGGAAATCCAATCTATTGATTTGAGCACCAACAAATTGGTGACTCTGCTGAGGAGTTGTTCAAAAGAACATTTTTGTAGTTTACCTAGAAGCTCTAGTGATATATTTAAGACTCTACTGGGAGAAAAGAACTCAGAAGATAGTAAGTATTTTCCTTGTGATAAGAAGGTGGTGACTCTATTGAACAAAGAATTTCAGTCAGTGGCTCTACTGAGGGAGAAGAATCACAAGGATATGGTGGATTGTTTTTTCAAATGTATCCATCATTTCAAAGAAAGCATTTTATTCCAGATGGTATCAGGCCATTGGATCTTAGAAGATTTCAATGCATCCCAAATAAGTTATCCCCTAAAATTTCACAACTTCTACCAAAGTTACATGGAGAATGGGATGAATCAACACTACAACACTTGGATGCATTTTATACATTCATATAAGATTATGAGATTTATACAGAGGATCATGTGATGAGGCTATTTGTTAAGACGTTAAAATATAATTCCAGACAAGTATATGAATCACTACCCACACAATGTATCTCATCATGGAGACAATTTGAGAAATGGTTTCTTTATAAGTTTCATGATGCCAGTGGTGAAGAAGACAATATGTGTTATGAATGATATGAAGACCAAAGTTGCAGCATGGAAGAAGATCCAAATTATATTGTGGAAGAAGAATTATACATGTCCCCTTTGGATACATTCTTCAATTTGGAAGGATATGAAGGAGAATCTGCAATACATTTGTTCATGAGAATGATAAGAATTTATCGGAAAATACCTTCAGATATTAGGCCTTTGGGAAGGGAATTAATGGATAAACTTCACGAGTTAGGAATATATGATGATTCTCAATTGATAATTTTTCTTGAGCAAGTATGTGAGGAATTGAGAAAAGAAAAGAATAATGACATAGAGGAAGAAAATTCAAATCAGGTTGAAGAAGAATATGTACATGGTAAGATTTGTATGGAGACATGTATCAATGGCCATGATGGCGAGGAAGAAAATTTCCTTAGTACATAATAAATTTTAGATTTGTTAGATGTTGAATATCATAAGTATGTTCAAAAGAATGGTTTAAATTTTTCCTATAATCATCAGGATGGGCATGATCAGGTTATATTTGATACAATAAAATCTCGAAAGAGAAACATTTGATGAAGGAAATATGTTTATGAATGATTTTGAAAAATATGAAGAATTTTTTGTATATGGACCATGTGTTAATCCATTCTATGAAATAAATGAAATCTCTCCAGACTATGAAGGTGAATTGGATACAATATATGAGCATGAAGATTTTTAACAGAGATAATTGATGAAGAAATTTTTCTTGAAACAGATGGTGATAAGTTTTTAATTGAGTCTGATTTGGATACTATGCTAGAGGATATAAATACTCTACAAGGAATTGATTATAAGAATGATTGAGCCAATTTTTTGCAAAATCAGAAAAATATGTTGCAAAATGAAGGGAAAAAAATAGATTTATGGCATCCAAATTCTTGGTCAATATGATAAATTCAGTAGCCTTTTTCAGTCTCTATATGATACAAAAGGTAATTTTGAGTATTCCTCAGAGGTAGTAAGGAATGATAAAATCTCAGATGAGCAGAGGATATACTGGAATAATACTTGTAGAATTGGTAATCTTTGAATCAGACATAAAGGAAGTTATAATAGTCTATTCCCAGTTCGAATGACACAGGCAGGATTTGACCATGAAGGATGTTATGAACAGGTGGATCAAAATAGTAATGTGACCAATAATGATACATTTAGAATGATATTGTTGCTAAAGGATCATAATCAAATATTTGATAGAGGAAAGAAAACAATGTTCATTTTTTTGGGGGCCTGGGGCCACCCGATTTCACTTTGCATCAGATTAAGTGTGGATACTTGGTCTGCTTCTCCAGAGATAGCTAGAATCTCGCTATGCTGACAGTGAGCATACGTCCCTAGAAAGAGCCACTAGTGGTACCCTAAATTTTGAGAATTTAGAAGTCCCAATCCATTATCAAGAAGCAAGTTTCTCCATACTAAAAAAATCAAAGGAAGGAACCTTTATGACACAAATATATAGAACTAACTAATTGAAGCCGCCTTCAGAAAATGCTGGAATTTCAACCTACTACAAAAATGATGTCGGTAGAGGCTGAAGATGGTCGAACTTTAAAAATCTAAAAATGACCCAGTTCAGGAAATCTATTTTCCTATCTCCAGAAGAAATATTATCTTTTCACAAGGTGTTTTGGATTTTTGGCCAAAGCCAAATCCGAAAGTTAGGTAGTTATTTGTTAGTTAATTTATTGTTTTTTCAAAATAATTTGTAATAAGGGTTGTGTCTTTTCACCCTAAAGAGGTGTGAAAGCTACTTTAAAACATATATATACATACTGTAAAATATAAAGAGAAAAGACAATACAATATAATACAATTTCACATATTTGGATAGTTTTGGATCAACAATTGTAACATGGACCTAGATGTACTATTTTTTCAAAATCAATAAAGATAAGTGCTTTTTATTCATATGTGCAATTATTTCATTATCATTTTACAATTAGTCCCTCGGATAAACTAATAGAACTTCTTCAAAGTAATAGTTTGATGTGCATGCTTCCTGATTTGGCTCATAGTTTATATTATCAATTGGTTTTCTCATTTTGCATGGTTAAATTCTGTTGATTGAGGCCTTAGTCAATTGGTCTATCATCTGAGAAGTCTTACCCTTTTGAAATATCTCTAAATTTTTTTTAGGTTGCATGTACATTTCATAACACCTTTGAAGTGATAAGTTTTCTTGTAAAACTGTCTCTGAGGTTGAACATAAGATTGGAATGATTTTGACTCTATTGCCCATGATAGAATAAGGTACTAGTCTAATCATTATTTGTATTATAGGTATTCAGTTCATTGTTTATAGTTTTGTAATATCTTATCTATCTGTTCATTTCAAATTACATACACATTTACTAAACATTCTTTTAATTACTTAAAGTGTTTTAGTTTACAGTTCATGATATATTGCTTTCTGTTAGATTTCTTTCAAGTGCCTTGTCATACTTGAGAGAGAAGGTTGAAGTGTTTCTTAGCTGATATAAAAATCCTTGTAACTTGAAGGATAAGTCAAGGTATAGGCCTACTAGCCTTAGTTTTGCAAATCCAGAATTACAAAAGTTCCAACCTTGCCTTGGTTGTGACTTGTTAGTTAGCCAAATCACTTGGGTTTCCCAGCATTGGATTGGCAAGTCCATAAGAAATCCAATCTGTTGATTTGAGCACCAACACCTTATATGAAAATATAGGTTTTTGGGCCTTCTAAGTGCGATGGTGAGGTCCATTTGGGCCCAAAATGCTCCAAAAATAGGTACCCCCCAAAACACCAAAAATCTGAAACAAAAAACCTTCTAAAAAAAAGATCTAAAGAAAAAGGCCAAATCTCTCATGAAGAGAACAGGTGCATGAAGATCTAAAGCTTTGATACCATGTAGGGTTTGAGAAATGCAAATCCATACAACCTGAAGAACACTTGCATGCAAATACTTGTTACAAGGAAGAAGCAGAAAGGAGGAAAAATAAAAACTCAAAAGTACTCCAAAATGGCAGGTTGAACTTTGTAATTATCATTTCATAACTTGGAATACAATTTTTCTCTGTCATTTTGGAGTACTTCTGAGTTCTTCTTTTTCCTCCTTTCTGCTTCTTCCTTGTAACATGTATTTTCATGTAGGTGTTCTTCAGGTTCTGTGGATTTGCATTTCTCAAATCCTACAGCTTCTACCTCCCAATCTAGAGTTGTAGAAACTATCACTGCAGTTCCATTCGTCCAAACTGAGTCATGTGTTAACACTAATATTTTTTTAATCCACCCTAAGTTAATCGACTAGGATCAACAAGGACATCTAAATCTAGATATTTTTAAAATGATGAAGCCATTGAAAAATACACGGGGCTTCATTAAGGAATACCATCTGGAGATCACAAGGAAGGATTCTCCTTTGACCTGGACAAATTTGCCTACTTTGGGGAGGAAACTCCTCTTTCTAGTCACAAAAGTAAAAGTAAAAATAAAAAAGAAAGGTCATTAAGATAAAATTGAAAGATACTTTTTGACCATAAAAAAGTAAAAATAAAGGACATATCTTCTAGTGAAAACCTCTCTGAGGTGCCAGAGGATGGTAAGTTGAACCTCCTCCCCTTAGAGGAAGAAAAGTCAGCCTTGCTAGTAGAGGAAACAGAAGCTGTAAATCTAGGAGATGAAAAGGCTGCTAAGAATATATATTTGGCCAAGTCTCTTTCACCTAAGGAAAGAGAACAATTTATTGAGTTTTTCAAAGAATGGAAGATTAACTTTGCTTGGTCTTATGCTGACATGCCAGGTTTGGACCAAGAACTAGTATTGCATCACTTTCCACTCTTGCAAAACACAAAGCTAGTAAAACATAAATTAAGAAAGATGCATCCTCACATTGCTTTACTAGTCATAGTTGAGTTAAAGAAACTTTTGGACATTGGTTTCATAAGACACATCCCTTATGCAGACTGGATATCAAATCTAGAGCCGGTTAAAAAATATTGTGGTCAAATCCATATATGCATAGATTTTAGGGACTTGAACAAGGCTTGTCCCAAAGATGATTTTCTTCTACCAAATATTGAGATCATTGTAGATCTAACAGCAGGACATCAAATTTTGTCACTAATAGATGTTTTCTAAGGTTATAACCAAATAAAGATAGCACTAGAAAATTAACATAAGACAAAATTCAATTATGTATGAGGTATTTATTGCTAGAATGTGATGTTGTTTGGACTTAAGAATGTAGGTGCCACATATTAGAGAGCAACGACGATAATATTTCATGATATGATCCATAAAACAATGGAGGATTATGTTGATGATATACTAGCTAAATCAAAACTCAGTAAAAATCATCTATAAATCTTGGGTTTGATATTTGATAGAATGCAAAAATACAAGGTAAGACTCAATCAAAAGAAATGTGCTTTTGAGGTCATATATAGAAAGCTCCTTGGCTTCATCATTTCACACAAAGGAATTGGATTAGATCCTGAAGAGGTTAAATCCATCCTTTACATGCAACCTCCTACAAATTTGAAACAATTGCGGGGTGATCTACAAGGAATATTACAATCTATCAAGAGATTCATTACCCAACTAGCAGATAAGTGCCACCCATTCCAACATTTACTACATAAAGGGGTAATATTTGTATGAATAGAACAATGTCAATAATATTTTCAATCTTTCAAAGATTATTTATTGAAATCACCAGTATTGGTGCCACCAATTCCAGGCAAGCCATTGATATTGTATATATCAGCAACGGAATCAACACTAGGTGTTCTTTTGGCTCAACATGATGATCAGGGAAAGAAAAGGGATATTTACTACATCAGTAGGACATTGATGGGATATAAAATCAATTATTCAGCAATAGAAAAGGCATGCCTTGCAATTGTTTTCACTTCTCAAAAGTTAAGACATTATTTGTTGATCTATCAAACAAAGCTCGTTGCACGCATAGATCTATTAAAATACTTGTTGAGAAAAGCAACATTAACTGGAAGAATCACCAAATGGGTGATGATTTTAAGAAAGTTTTATATTGAGTATGTGGATTGCAAGGCTATAAAATGACAAGTCATTGCTGACCAACTAGCAGAAGCCCTTATTTTAGATCATCAACCTACTATCTCTGAGTTCCCTGATGAAACAATTTTTACCATGAAAGGATCAACAATAGAATTTTGGCAATTATTCTTTGATGGATCATAAAAAAACCACGGTGCAGGAGCATGAATAGTACTCATCACTCTGCAAAAGGATACAATTCCTAAATATTTTTGACTTAATTTTCCTTGTACCAATAACATAGCTGAGTACAAAGCTCTCATCATCGGATTAAAAATAGCTATACAATGGAAGATAAAGAACTTGAGAGTATATGATGATTCCCAGTTGGTTATTAGTCATGTCAATAATGATTATATGAAAAAGGATGAAAAACATGTCTGATATAGACAAGTGATGGACAAATTGCACACTTCTTTTCACTACATTGTAGTTGGACAAGTTCCAAGGGTTCAAAACAAAGATGCAAATGTGATAGCTACTATAGCATCTTTGATTGATATGCTTGGAAATAAAACTAGATTCCACTTTATGGTAGAACAATTGACGGTCCCAGTCTATGAGGCTAGACAATAATAGAATCAACATGTGTCCTTGTTGGTCCAGAGTCTCGCTAGTACCAAGATGTGTATACTTACCTTCAAGACAACACCCTTCCACCTGACATGTCTAGAAACCAAAGGAAGTCTCTTATCTGACAAGTCTCTAGGTATACCTTTCTCACCAATACTTTGTATAGGAAATTCTAGATGGAACACTTTTAAGATTTCTAACTTCCATAGAATCCCAAAGAGCGATGTATGAGGTTCATGAATGAGTTTGTGGGGCCCATTCCAGTGGTAATAGTTTAGAAAAGAAAATCTTGAGGATGGGATACTATTGGCTGACACTAGAAGTAGATGCTCATAAATATGTACAAAGATGTAGAAAATGTTGAATGCATTGAGATCTTATCCATGCACCAATTCAAGAGCTCCAACCTATTACTTCACTATAGCCTTTCTCAAGGTGGGGATTTGACCTAGTAGGTAAAATCACATCCATTTCCTCTAACAATCATAAATACATAATCACAAAAATTGATTACTTTACCAAATGGGCAAAAGATATCCCTCTGACATATATTACTGGTAAGTAGATCTCTATGTTCATGTTGAACTACATCATCTTCTGATATGAGATCCTGATGCAGTCAAGCTCTGAGGATCCAATAATGGATTGTCCAAACTTGTTGCCAACAATAAGAACAACAATGAAAACTACAACACAACAAGATATATCAATATCAACTCGATAATTTATCAGGAATTCAATAACATGCAACATGTCGAGATGTAAGGCTTTCTTGGTCATGTCCATATACATCAGTGAATACACTAAGATCTAACACAAAGATCTTCTAAAAGCTTCAAATTACCCCCTTAACTAGCCTAGACCTATAACAGACAACAATCTGGCAAGAAAACTCAAGACATATCTAATCTTGTGCTCAGAAGCCACCAAGCAATCCTCTTGTTTCCTAAGCCAACAAGATACTAGCCCTCCAAGGTATCCTTCACCTAGTTAAGATCCACAAACCTTTACATCAAATCTTTCACTACTTCCTTCTCCCCCCTTAACACTCTACCAAAACCCTCTTTTTATACAACACAACCACAAGCCAACTTTACAATTAAAATAAATCAACAAAACATAGGTCAACATCAAGAACACAACACCCAACGTGTTCTTCATTAGTCATCTTCCAACAATCATTAAATTTTTCTAGGAGATTGAAGCAAATAAAAATTTAGGCCCTCACACCTCCAACTGTTGACCTACATCATGAGGAATGTGACCCAAATTAAATGCACCAGTCGAGCAGCCCAAACAATCATAAAAAACCCTGTTGGTGATCAAGAACACCAAAACCAAGCCACTTGGTGAGAGGCACAACCGATTCAAACTCTACCAAATAGATGCCACCAAGAAAAGCATTGTCGAGCACCACTGACCCCAATCACCAATTCTGTCGATGAAGAAACACATCTTCTAACCAGGAACTGTCACCAAATGACCAAGAAACTCATGTCTCCAACCGAGCTTTCTACTGAAAACCAAAACCAAACCAAAACATCTTTTTGGTAACATAGGATTCCCAACTACCCCAGGTTACTCCCACATCAGACACCCTAGGTGTGAAAAGATGTTCTCAGTAGCTCAAATAAAATCTATTGGGATTCAACACATAGTTCCCAATCTAGTTCTTGATATACATGTCCTTTGAGCACTCAACCAATACACCCATGCCTCAATTTTTCTTCTGCTTCCTCTTACCACTAACACTCTCTGATGTGCTCTCATATCTCTGAACCCAAATATCTACACCAACCTCTACAGCCATCTCAGATTTGCTACCAATGCTCAAGTTCCTCCTTCCTTTGTCTTCATATTTTAAAGAAATCAAAGTAAATTTATGTCCATCTTTCATGATAGTAAAGAAATTCCTCTTACAGACATGAATAGCCTCTCTATCATATTGCCAAGGTATCCCAAGTAGAACATGAGAAGAACCCATCTCCAAAATGTCACATAATACTTCATCGTTATAAGAACCAATGTGAAAAATTACCATGCATTGCTCCTTCACTTCTACTACATGATCTTCTTGTAACCAACTTATCCTATAAGACCAAGGATGTTTCAACCTCCTCAAACTAAGCTTCTAAACCATCTCCTCAGAAACCAAGTTATTAGTACTTCATCCATCAATAATCATCTTACAACATTTACCACTAGGCTTACACACAGTTGAACTACCTCTTGAAATTGAAATCTCGTCCCTTAGAATATCATGAAAGAATTTTATACCAGACAAAGACTATAGAGTTGCTAGGCTAAATGAACTAGAGTTACTAGATGAGAAACGTAAAAGTACAATGAATCACTTACAAGGCTATCAGAATCACCTTAGAATAAATTATAACAAGAGACTCAGGCCACAAACATTTGAGGTAGGATACCTTGTCCTTATGGAGAATCAAAATAATCAAGCACAAAGAGTTAAACTAGGCAAGTTTGAGCCTAACTGGCTCGGACCATATATCATTATCAAACCATGTGACAATGGGTCATATCAGCTGGCTACTCAAGAAGTAGATAAAATCCTGGGCTATATCAACAACATGAACCTAAAAATGTTCTATACCTGATGTCCCAAGGTCAAGTATACATATCATAAAGATCCTGAAAAACACAAAAAAAAATAAAAAAGTTATCTTGATGCAAACCTGGCAAATAGACGCCTTCGTGACAAAAAAAAAAGAAAAAAAAATAGAGAAACACAACCGCCCTTTGGTGAAAACCTGGTAAATAGGCCTATTAGGTAGGTACCTTGGTGAAAACCTAGAAAACATGCACCAAGTGTTGAAATCCCACTTCGCCATCAATGAACTCCAATGATTATCTCTCACTTATTGAATTCCTATCACTAAACATACCAAGCAAAAAGCCCAATAAGTGCAATCTTCCTTAGCATTTACACCTATCCTTAGTCTATGTTAGTTAACCAGACTATGGGCAATCTTAAAGTCCTGAAAAAAATCATAAAGTCTTGAAAAAATCCTAAAAAAGCATAAAGTTCTAAAAAAATCCTAAAAAGAGCAGAAAGTCCTGAAAAAATTCTAAAAAGAGCATGAAGTCCTGAAAAAATTTCAAAACATCAGAAAAATTCCTGAAGAAACCAACCAACCAAAAAAATCAAAATGCATCAAAATCCTCCAATAAAATCATCTCTGTTACGACAAGCAGAAATCGACGATCAAGCATGATTCAGGATAAATGTGATAGGTGCCACCACACATCTAGCAGCCACACAGTTCCACAATTTGAGCTAATCCCTAGAAGAGAATTGAACATTCCTTGTCTTTTATCGAGTTGTTAGTATCAGAGCTAATAACAATATCTAGATGCATATGTATCTCTTTCTTTTCAAATAAGGTGCAATGATGAATAAAGGTTGAAACAAAAATCGACAAAGACTAGGTTACATCAATCATGTTGATCACAATGAACTTCTTTTTCTTACTAATTTGTCACTAACTTTCTTCTTAATACATGCATGTACTCAGATACATTGTGCATTTTAGGTTTGCATTCATTTATTGCTTAAGAAAAGAAAACAAAACATGTGCATATTAGATCATATAATCAATGCATCATTCATCAATAACATCATGACTAACATAGGAATGCATACATTATCATATAGTAGTACAATGTTTTATAAAAATTAACGCTCCTACTACACATTTTTTCGCTCAATTTATTGAGGGGCATAAAATCTACCTACTATCGTCGGGGCAAGCTGGGGCAGGATCAAAATCTGAAAATTCTTTGACACAACGCGACAAACCACATTGTATCAAAGAGGGAAAAATGTAGACACCCAAAAATGGATAGACTTGTGAGTTCACATTTAATTACTAATTATTTCTCTATTAATTAAATAGGTCTTTGATTATTTAATTAATGGTCTTAATTCTACTATGTCCTAATCTTTTCATCACTTAATCATTTCTTAATATTAATGAAATAATCAATCTTATTTAATTGATTCACCTTAATTAATTGGTCTTAATTATTATTTAATTAAATTAAATTTCTAAATTCTCATAGTTTAAATAATTATCACTAATTATTTAAATTAGCTAATTATTTCTTCTCAATTAAATTTATAACCCAAAATTAATTTAATTTAATTTTGGAAAAATTTCTATCTAATTTAGAACTAATTCTGCTTTCTTCTAAATTAAATTTTAATTCTAAAAACTTCCAAAAATCAGAGAAAAACAATTTCACGAGGAATAAAAGAATTCTAAAAATTAAAAAAAAAAGAGCTTTAAGTCAATAAAATTATTTAATTATCCTCAAAATAGAAAATTGAAAATCATTCTTTTAAACGAAAATCAGTTATTTTTTGAAAATTGATTTCCTCCAAATTGATTTATATTATCTTCTTTCTTTTTCTCCTCAAAATAGGAGTTTCTTCGTCTTCACTCCATCTCTAATTATCTCGTCCATTCAATCTACTTTCACAATATCAATCTCAACCATTAATGAGTCTGAAATTTCTATATAAACCCACTTCAAACCCATTTGAAGCATCACGAATTTTGAGAGCATAATCTTTATGTGGGTTTTTGGAGCTAATTGTGATCAATACATCAATCATTTTATCATAATTTCTCAAATCTTCCAAGTCAAAGCGTTGTCAGCATCAACTTTGAGCACCATCAAAACAACATTTTAGAAGGAGAAGAGAGAAGTATAGAAGTTTCAGATATTGAGCTTGCATTTGTTTGTCATTCTCTTTGGATATCTGTTATTTTATTGTTAATAGGTTCATTCTTAGTAGTTCAATTTATTGCATATCAATCAGTACTCCTAACCCCCTTATTTGGACTGTGCATACTGAGGTCTATATAGATCCATGTGATGAAAGGTGATTGGCTAAAATGAGAAGAAGAGGATAAATGAATTTATAAAATAAGAAAAGGTGTTTATTTCATAAATAGAAGAAATAGGTTGTGGTAAATTAGCTAACTAAAGAAATAAGAACTCAAAAAAAAAGGATAGAAAGGTTAATGAATTATTTAAATAAAAATATTTATTTAACTATAGTAAAAAATGCTAATAAATTAATAAAATACATAAATATTATTATTTAATTATTAGTTAAATTTTGTTAATTTCTGTATATGCTGGAAACCTACCTATTGGGAGCATATCCAGACATGCAAACGTTAGAGATATAAAACACATAAACTACATTAACATATCAAAGCATACTAAAAAAAGCCTTCCACCATAACCTCCAATGAGCCAAACAAGGGCACCCAAGCCTTGTTGATTTGCTCTTAGAGAGGGTTGTGGGTGTACTATCCCAACACAATATTTAAATCCCACTATGATTAAATGATTGAAATGACAAATGCAAACTAGATGCAAAACTAGATGTAATGGTATTAAATAGCTCAAGAACTAGTTATAAAGAACTAGTCTCAAGCATTCAATGAAATATGAGAAGTGGATATGAACTAAATGCAAGAATCTAGAAGTGAATGCAAACTAAGAACTATAAATGAGATCTAACTACCATGATTTAAATGCAACAACTACCAAATAAGTTAGTATAAAAGCTATAAATGCATGAAAAGTATCTAGACAAAAACTAACATAATAACTTTAAATGCAAGATGATGGATGATTTAATCTTGAAAAGGCTCCTATTTATAAGATTTTGGAGGGCTTAGGTGAGGTGGATCACATGTGGCATCCACATAGGTGCCACATGAGGGACACATAAGCCATGCAAGAGGAAGAGTTTGCTCACACACGTGTGAACAACTTGAGATGTGATGGGTCAATGTGTACTTCAAGTACACATGTAAGAGGTTTGTCATAGATGTGTAAGAAAAAGTCATAGATTTGGTCCAATGATTACATTTAGAAAGTGTAAGAAAGTGTTATCAAGGTTGTAAGGAACCTTGTTTGAGCAAAATTATAATTCTTTGAAAAAATAAATTTTAGAAATTTTCTCACATGTGTGAGCAAATAATTAAAATTAATGGGTGTAGGAATCCTAAAATTAGCCTAATTAATCTTTGTTAATTAGTTAATTAACAACTAGGTCTATTTGTTGAAAGTGATGTGAGGTAGGGTAGAATCTAGGCCTAGATTTGGGATTAATCTAAATTTACTTTATATTAATCTTGGTTTAGAACAATATTAGCATATGAAGGGAATAAATAAATTAAAATTTATTTAATGGGAGATTTTATGGACGAAGGTATTAAATATAATTTAATACACTTGGGGGAGAGGTATTTAAATTAAATTTAAATACTACATAATAGTGAACCTAATTTAATTAAATAAATTTACTTAAATATGTGGGAGAATATAACAAATATAATTAATTAAATAATTATAATGTTAAAGGATGATTTTAGATATCTATATTTTGTCGCTCTTTGATGCAGCTCTTTGATGCGGTGTCAAGAATGACGTCGTGCCAAAGAAAAGAAAATAAGATGTCCTAGAGAGAACATAAAGTCTTAAGGCGATGATAGTAAGGAAGTGTGCCCCCTCGAGAAAATAATAGAAATACTTATTTTTTTGTGAAATTTTCTTGAAAATAGGCAGAAGGGAAGAAAAAGGGGGAATTGCATGACTTATGAGGTGATCTGAAAAAAATAGGACAAAAAATAGGGTCTGAGATGAAAAATGGGTCCCAAGGGGCCTATAAATAGTCCACGGGTCCCTAGGAGAAGTCATTTTCACTCACAAAGAGCAAAAAAGATGAAACAGAGAGAGAGATGGTGGATCCTCAAGATCGTATGCAACTAAGAGAGCAGGTCTGAATACACCAGGGACCAAATGATGTAGAACCACTAATGAGTCACGAAACTATGCCCAGCTATTTGCATTTAATGTTATTTATGGGGGAAAAAAGGGAAATGGGGCGGAGACAACGATCAATGAATCATCATCTGTGCAGACAACGATCGACCAATCATCGTCCACAGAGATGACAATCTGAGATTGTCATCTGTGAGGATGAGGTGTAAGGGACACTGATGATGATTTGAAAAATGGTCATCTGCGCAGACGCCAATCAACGAGGTTGACCATGGGTAGCCGCCAGAGAGGCTAATCATGGATCGGTGTCTCTAACAATCGACATTTGCATAAGTCAATCGGTGTCTCCACTGATTAACCCAAAATATACAAGAGGAAGGTGGCAGGAGGGGAAAACAAGATATTAGGAGGGGAAAATGATGTCCTAGACCTAAGAAAATGACTAACACGCGTGAATTTGTGAATGCAGGAGGGGATAGTACCATTTCGGTCACGAGAGAGATGGATAGAGATGATGGAGTTAGTGGAGCGACTGATAGAAGAAAAGTGGGGATAGGTCACATTATGCGGCCTTGAGTACATACATTTATGGTTGTAGTTGAGAGTGCATAATGCACTAATGACTGCACTGATTGAGAGATGACACAACCCCACCTCAAGTTTTCACTTTTTGACAAATGAGGCTACCATTACTATTAGAAAAAAGATAATAATAAAACTGAAGAGCAAGGAAATTATTTAATCCAATGAGTTAGGTTTAAGAAATATTACCATGAATTCAACAAAACTAGGAGCATACACCAATAGAGAACAAGAACCAGGAGACAAGATTTTTGAAGGGGGAAAAGCGTAAAAAAACCCTCGTGAATTATGAAGTGGAAAATGCCTAAGAATGAGAGAGAGAGAGAGAGAGTGAGAGAGCTAAGCTCATACAATAATATTTAAGAAGAAGAATAGTGTTGTGTGTTGTATAGAGAGAAGGAGAGCCATCTCTTTAATAGAGAGGTGAGGAGGGAGTTACATTGTAACTCCCATTTCAATGCATGTCACATTTCAATAGTGTGTGAGACAAGTGTAGGATTCCTCATAAGGAGGAATATCTAAGACTACAAGAATAATATAAAGGATACCTTGGTTTATCCTAGTAAATATGACAACCAAGGAAAGATTAATTCTAACACCCCCCTTTAATCTTTACTTGGGGGTTTACAATCAAAGGGTGTTAAACCCAAATTTGTACAATGAATCTGGAATTTCTCTCTAGAAAGAGGCTTTGTCAAAATATCTTCAACTTGATCTTCTCCTTTGTAGAAAAAGAGGGACACTTGTCTATCTTGGATGTGTTCTCTGATGAAGTGATGATGGAGAGCAATGTGCTTTGATCTTGCATGATAAACTAGATTCTTTTCTAAGGCAATTACACTTTGATTATCACAGTATAAAGGTGTGGGGTCATGCTGAGGTAAGCCCAAATCTGCAAGTAATCTTTGAAGCCATAGTGCTTCTTTAGAGGCAGTAGTACAACCTTTATATTCAGCCTTGGTAGA
>MU227453.1:667790-682866 GCA_018584345.1 Thuja plicata | reverse complement strand
CCACTTTGTCTTTCCACAAAAACATGAAATTCAGCAAAAATATCAAGGACTTGATCTTTACTATGTAGGAAATAAATCCAAGTTCTACAAGAATAATCATCAACAAAAGTTAAAGCATATTTAGAACTTGAAATAGAAGTATTTTCCATAGGACCTAAAAGATCACTATGAATGAGAACTAACTTATTATTAGCTCTCCAAGATAATTTATGAGGAAAAGATTCTCTGTGCATTTTACCACTCATACATCCATTGCAATCAAACTTAGAAGGAGTAAACTTAGGTAGCCCATCTACCACATTTTCTTTTTGCATTAATGAGATATAATCAGAATTTAAATGTCCTAGCCTCTCATGCCAAATTTGAAAATCAACAGTAGTGCGTAATGAATATCTAGGAGATGCAAAGTGATAAAATTTAAAGAGATTATCATCATCCAATTTAGCATTAGCAACTATCTGATTAGTATTGGGATCAATGATATGGCAAATATTTTTATGAAACTCAACCTTATTATCTTGACATAATTGTGGAACAGAAATAAGGTTATCTTTCAAATTAGGAACATAAAGTACATCATGTAATTTACCGTTTGGAACAAAAACATTACCAGTTCCTTCAACTTGACAACAATAGTTATCAGCTAAAGAAATAGGAATATTCATAGAATCAAGTTGCAAAGAATCAAAGACTTCCTTATGAGAAGTAACATGTTGAGATGCACCACAGTCAATAATCCATTTAAGTGGTTTAGAAGCATTAAAACAGACAGTAAAAGCAGAACGAGAGTGATTTCCATTAGATTTTTCATTTGAGTAATTTTGAGAATAATGTTGATCATCTTTTTGTTTCTTGAAGCAGTTATGTATTAAGTGACCATCTTTACCACAATAGGTACAATGTGGCCTATTTGAATGATTAATATTATGAAAGTTATTTGAAGGCCTAGAATTGTATTGATCTTTAAATTGTTGGCCTGAGTTATTATTTGAAGTATTAGTATTATTTGATCTTTGATAATTTTGGTTATTTTGATTACTGTTAGATGATCTATTGTTATTTTGACTTTTAGAGACATAACCATGTTCATGAGTTTTAATTAGACCAAATTGAATCAATTTTGCTTCCTCTTGACGTAACATATTTTGAAAGATGACATAAGTGAGTTGAGATGCTAGATTAGGAATTGCTAACTGAGAGTAAATATTTGTAATAAACTGTTGAAACTGTCTAGGCAAACATTTATGAATAATTATGTGGATGATTCTTAAATCAGAAAGAGGAACTTGCAAACCAATTAGTAAAAATTTAATGGAATCAAACTTGAGCAAGAAATCATCAACAGAGTTAAAGTCAGTATACCTGAGGTCTTCAAGTTGGTCTTGAAGATAAATTTTTTGAGTCTCACACTGTCATAGGTATTTCGCAGGATGTCCCAAGCCTGATGGGCTTCTGTACAAGTAGAAATTAAGACATACAATTCGGGACTTAAGGAGATCTCGATTAAACCAAGTGCTTCCTCATTTTTAGTCTGCTAATTAGTTTGGTCAGCTTGAGGAGCAGTGGCTACTGGTTTGGAACTAGTATTAGTAGCAATGTCTAAAATATGTTTGAATCTAAAGATGAAAGTCATGTGCATTTTCCATGCATGATAATTTGTGCTAGTTAAATTTATTTCTGGCATCAGGGTAGTCATGGTTAAAAAAGGAGATTAAAGATAAAGAAAACCTAAGCTTGAGATAAAAGAAAGCAGAACCGAACATAACTAAGAAAAGAAACACAGATATAGCTAATTACACTTGCATGCAACAACAAAAAGTTATAAAAGCTTACGCCAAGGAGGCATGCAAGGAAAACCAACAACCAGAGGAAACCTGAAACTAAGAATACTTTAGAGCAAAAAGATCTCGGTTAAGCTGTTATAGATTAACAGATAATGAAAAGAATCTCTTGCATGCAAAGAGAAAGAAAGAAAACTACTAAGAAAATAGCACAACCTTGCAAAATAGACGAGTTAAGGAACAGGAAAAATACAAGATAAAAGATAATGTTAATCTGTTATAGATAAACAGATAACATTAATCTTATGATGAAAATGATACAACTTTTAAAAGAGAGAATCTATAGAAAAAAGGTGTGAACTAAATAAAAATCTAAAAAAAAACTATACTAAAACCATAAACGATAATGAATCAAATCCTGAGGTACATGTGTAATCATATATGTCATCTGAATGTTTCTCTTGCTCTGATCAACCGGAGCTTGAATTTCAACACCGTGATTGTTCTAGAATAGGTCGAAGAGCTCGATGTGGTGATTGTAGCATCCCAAAAACTATCCGTGAGGCCGGTTATAGGATTCAAAGCCAAGCTCCGTACCAAGCATGCCGGTCACTTTGGGGGCACATTTGGAAAAAAGGGAAAATTCAGGCTCACAGCAATGGAGATTCTGAAAGTTGTCAAAACACTAAACGTAGAAAATATTGCATTTAACTCAAAATATTTAATGATTTCAAGAGCCGCAGAGCTGGAATAATAAAATCCCTTACAACAGATGTGGATGACTTTTATCAGCAATGCGACTCAGGAGGTGATTAATGAACTTCCAACAATATTTGGGGTTGTAACAGGGATGGCTAAACGACCGGTGAAAGAAAAATCCACTGGTACAAACAAAAGTAGTAAAAGCAAGGGGAAAGAGTTTTGAAATTGTAGGCAAAACCCCTTTCTGCAAGCAAGGGCGAGCAAGAATAGAGCAGTCTTATAACAGTAAATTGCAAACAACTGCCCTCTTCTTCGTAGATCATAAATAGAGTGCTATGCATGAATAAAAAAAATGTTCGATAGATGGAGCATTAAGATCGAATGCATATATAAATTAAAAAACTAAAAAAATGAATACCTAAAAACTGAAATGCAAGGAATAATTTCAGAGAACAGTTCCAAAAGAAAAAAAAATGCATGCAATGAATAAAAAATGGAGTGAGAAAGAGATTGCATGCAAATATGTAATGATGAGAAAAAATGGAAACTGCCAGAAATAAGGAATAATCTAAAAAAAAATAAGTCATGCGAAAGGAAACATTTCAAATTCATATATCAATATTATATTAAGGATCCTTTTTTATTAAGATATTTGAAATGTGAATAAAGATACCAAACAATATATAACTTAGATTTTTAAAAGATTTAATCATAACAAGGATAAATAGAGAAAGAAGATCTTGAAGATAACTTATAGAATAGAGAAAAAATAATTTTGATTTTTCTCTCAAAAAAAACATAAATTAGCAATAAACTCTCTCAAGAGTCTCTGATTATTGGAGTGCACCAAGATATGGTAGCTCTTTTACCTGCACACTCACGAAATGATTAAACCAACCTGCTCTGATACCATATTAGAAAAATAATAATAATAAAACTGAAGAGCAAGGAAATTATTTAATCCAATGAGTTAGGTTTAAGAAATATTACCATGAATTCAACAAAACTAGGAGCATACACCAATAGAGAACAAGAACTAGGAGACAATATTTTTGAAGGGGGAAAAGCGTAAAAAAACCCCTGTGAATTATGAAGTGGAAAATGCCTAAGAATGAGAGAGAGAAAGTGAGAGCTAAGCTCATACAATAATATTTGAGAAGAAGAATAGTGTTGTGTGTTGTATAGAGAGAAGGAGAGCCATCTCTTTAATAGAGAGGTGAGGATGGAGTTACATTGTAACTCCCATTTCTATGTATGCCACATTTCAATAGTGTGTGAGACAAGTGTAGGATTCCTCATAAGGAGGAATATCTAAGATTACAAGAATAATATAAAGGATACCTTGGTTTATCCTAGTAAATATGACAACCAAGGAAAGATTAATTCTAACAATTACCCTGTTCGATGTCTTGTGGATATATCACATTCATATGAGGGGTCTAATACCAGAGTATGTGTAGGAGGGCCCCAAACCATATGTAGAGGCATCATTCAGGTGATCGTATGACCAGATTCCCACGACAGAATAATGCCAGACTATGTAGGCTATGGGTTTCCTTTTGGATGGGCACGAGTGCTGAGTGCTATGTTAGAGGATGAGGGGGAACAATATAGTTAGGGACACACCATCCTAGGATAGTTGTACTAGGATCTTCACATGTGTGCCTACTCGAGAGGCAGGACATTAGGTGTAGGGGTGACACTACTACTAGTGTGTGCATGGGAGCACATCACTGTGATACGCCTCATTAGACTAAACAAGACTTGGGAGGCTTATGAGCCTTATGCATGAAAATACCAACCATCCATTACATATGAGTTGTTAGATTCCATGGAGCACTAGAGGCAGACATTAGATGAGATGCATAGCTTTGACTTGACCCCATACGCAGGATGCAAGGCATGGGGACATCATGTCCTGCAACAACAAGATTATGTAGAGGATGAGTGGGAGGATACATACTTCTTGAGGTACATGCAGACTGATTTTTGGTTGATCATTCATATGACATATATGATTATGTGATACATTCCACCGTGAGTACTAAAGCAGTTTGGCCGGGTGTATGATACAATTCCTGATGGGTTTCCACATCCACTGGTGACACAAGAGGTGGGGAGTTTATTGGAGGTTGGGGTGGACCCAAGGGGTGATAGAGAATCCTGGTTAGGTATGGTAGCATTGCCATGGCAGCTGAGATGGGATTCAGTTTGAGATGCGGGGGTGATGCCTACATAAGATCATTGGTGGATCACATGTAGGCCGATTAGATTGACCATCCCTAGGATTATACAGGTAGATGATCAGTCGATAGGGGGTGAGGATGGTGTAGGGTTAGATGGAAATGATGGAGGAGATGATGGGGGAGAGGGAGCAAGAGATGGAAGAGGGAGGGGTGGCCAGAGAGGAAAGCCTAGAGTGGAAGTACAAACACAGTGAAGGTAGGTACAAATACCTATAAATAGAGCCCCTCTAGTGATACACGGACATGGATAGGTACCTTGGGTACCATTATAGGTATAGGGACAAGGGTCATAGGTACATGGGCCATCACCAGTGTACATAGCATAGGATGTGCATGATATGGTAGTTTCACAGAAGGATAGTCTGCAGACAGAGTTGAGGAGAGTACAGGGACTTTTGGCTACAACCCAAGTATCATAGGGTAGCGTACAAACTGAGTTGGGCAAGGTTCAAGGATTATTGGCAGTGGACAAAGAAATTACAGATAGTGCATAGGATGCACTAGATACACTATAGTCCTGAGTCATCGTAGGATAGTTTACCATCATTGAGACTCATACGGGGGCTCTAGCAGGGCAACAACATGTAGAAAAGGTGTAACAATAGTTAGATGTGTTATAATTAGAGCTACAGGTGATGACACGGGAGAGAGAAACTTATCAGTGCAGAGAAGAGGAGTACAGGGGACAATGGGAGATCACTGTATAGGATGCAATGGGACCAGGGGTTATGTAGGTTGTACAAGAGGCCTTTGTTGCACACAAATAGGAGACCCAAGCGATCTGCGTGATGGAGTATTATCATCATCTTTATTACAAGGTTGTTCCATAGGATTAGAGGGTGACAGTATACAATGAGCATTCAACCATACATACTACAGGTGGAGGGACCTCACAGGCCTCAGTAGGGATGAGGCCTCCCTAGGATAGAGGTGGGGATGGTACATGAGGGGCAGGGCCATCCACTCATCCAGCTTCATGAGGCATGTCAGAGATTTTTTATATACAAATTTTTGAGCATTTTATATGTACAATGAGATTTTGATGCTTATGTTTACATATATATGGACATTTTAGATACCAATGTATTTGTTGGACACTATATATACATACATGATTGTGATGGTCCTATATGTTTGTTTTGTTACTTTCTTTATGTATATAATGGAGTTAATACTGATGTGTGTGATTACTATGTGATGGTTCTGACATATCTATGATGTAGGGATGTATATATGTGATGATTTATTATGACGCTTATATGTGATTTATGGATATGGTGGATATAGTTATGTGATGTATGCAAATGGATTTGTAATGGTTAATGTATAATGTAATATACATGAGAAATAATGATTAATGTTATGGATAATAAATGGATAATGAACTTAAAATGCATCTAAATGAATATTATTATGCGAATATATTACATCAAACATAATAAAAAAATAATAACATAATGAATCGATACTCCTATATGATAGTTTATTTTCATTAGTTTTGTCAAAGTAATAATAATCAATGAAGCTAGCCGGTAAAGTGAAACAATACACTAAGGCAGACAGTCGGTAAAGCAGAGTATCAATGACACTGAGCACTGAATAGAAGGAAGCACCGAGCTAAGAAAAGGTTAGTCATCAAGCAAGGTTGCTAACCGAGAAAAGTCAGACACCAAGGACTAGTCACCAAGATACCAAGTCATCAAGCAGACTTAGTCACCGAGTAGGCATTATGTCACCGAGCAAGATCATAACATATTACCAAGTATACTAGGGCTGACATAACAATTAAAATTTGAAACATTGAACCTGGACACCGAGCGGGAAAGATTTCATAGTTTTTGAGGTAAACGTTAGGTTAAACATTAGGATTTCACCAATGATTGCACATGATCACGAGGCATTTCAACCAATGATATTCAAATGAAATAAATACATTGGGAATGTAACCAACCCTGCACCATCTCACCTCCATCGCAGAAGGAGAAGGATCTAAATTAGGTTTAAGCACCTTAAGATCATATAAATGTATAGAACATAAATAAGAAGACATATAGAAGAATAGAGAGAAAAGAAAGAAGAGAAGCAAAAAGTGTAAAAAGAAAGAAGAAAAGCAAAGAGTGTGAACATTGCAGAGAAAGAAGCAATTATAGTGACAGAACTAAAGAAATAATGCAGAAGACATAGGGTGCAGAGCATATATGTTACCGAGTGTAGAAAGAGGTAATGCACTTGTAGATCATAAAGAGTCTTAACAATATTATGGTTGACGCATACATGCATACATTTTTGTAATAAGTTTTTTAATAGTTTAGTAGAGTAGAAATCTCATTCAGAGGTTAGACTTTAACAAGGCTTATTTTGTAACTCCTCTAATCGGGTACATCTCTTAGATGAGAGATTTTAAAATCCTTTAACAAGGTAGAATAAATAAGTCTTCTGTACTCTTGACTGAGTATAATACTCCTAACAGGGTAAGCTATCAAAATTAGCTAACATTGTAGCTCTAACCGAGCAACCGTTATTCTGCAGAAGTGAAGGATTGTGGGTGTCATCCCCACCATAGTTTTTTCCTCTAAAAAAGGATTTTTGCGTGACCAAAAATCATGGTGTTATGTTTCATGGTTTATTGATTTAATTTATATGTTTTTTCAAAGTTTTATGCAATGTATTCAACTCGGTAAATGGTCAACATTGTATGGTTAAAAGTTTTATAAGTACTAATTCACCCATCCTTTCACAACACTTATCTTTCCATGGATTAATCCAACAATTGGTATCTGAGCTAGTTTCTTGAAATAAGGGTTTAACAACCTAAGAGTAAAGATCATGACCATGGAAAGTTACAAGCAATCCAATAAGATTGACAGTCTTGAGTTTGAGTTGGAGAGTGCACAAAGCGATTGAAGATCTGAAAAGCAAGTTGGAAAAATCATTAAAAGTAAGAAAGCAATTATGTGGTGAACTGAAATCCACACAACAACAAGTTGATACTCTTGAAACATCATATGAAGGTAGTCTGAATGGTGAAGCTGATTCAGCCATAGAAGAACTCATGGAAAAGAACAAGAAACTCATTGAGCAACTAAACTTGGCAAAGATAGATAAAGAAACACAAGCATTAAGAATGAGTGAGATACTTGACTCTAAGGGAGAAATTGAAAATGCACTGAGAATAGTTGAAGAAGACAAAAGACAGTTATAAAAAAGAATAGCTGAGAAAAATAGTGAGATCATGAGGATGATGCAAGTACACCATAATATTACTGATCAACCAATGAGTGCTAATATAGAGTTAGCCAGAAAATAATTTGAAAATCAAGCACTGAAATGTGAAGTTGATAGATTGACTAGAGAACTGAAGTCCAAAATAGAAACCAATGAGATACTGAAGAGAAATGAAGAAACACTGAAATCATTGGATGCACAACTTAAAAGTCAGAGAAAACCAACAAACAAGATTAAATTGGGATTCAATATCAAGAGCACTACTAAGAAAGGGGAGTCCTCTAATCAAGATGATAGTTAAGGAACTTCTACCCCACCGAAGATAAGAAAGCCCAGTTGCAACCATTGTGGGAAACCTGGACATACTACAAATGTATGCAGAAGTAAAAGAGGTAATGTGTTTAACATCTCCAAGTTTTAGGGATACTGTTATAATTGTAACAAGCATGGGTACCGAGCATTTGAATGTAGATCCAAGACTGTGAACAACACAAGACAACCAAAGTTTGATGGCTATTGAATAATATGCAAAAAATATGGTCACAAAACTAAATAATGCAGATCACAGAAGAGAAATGATCAATGGGTACCAAACCATCAGAATATGCCAGGAAACCGATAGGGTACATCCATACCATGGGACTACAACACAAAGATATCATGTTAAGTCTATAAAAGATATGGACATATTTCTTAAAATTACATGTTGTTACATGGTAGGAACAATAAAAGATCTTGGAGAAACCCTGGCATGACATTCTTCCATTGTCATAGGTTGGAACATCTTGAAAAATATTGCAGATACCAAGGCAAAGCTCCTATAAAGGAAGAAACATATGAGAAACCAAAAGTGAATTTTGAAGAAATGAGAGATCGGATGAAAAGAACATGGAGAAGAAACACCATGGAAGAGTGCAACCGAATCCACCTAATCAGTTAAGAGGTATGAATAGGAACTACAAGTTAAAATTCAAATCTTAAATCAGTTCCTAAATATATGTGTAGAGATCCATATGAGCATACTAAGATGAATTAGGATATATATATATATATATATATTCTTGAGCTTATATTTTATATTCATTCGATAAAAGGAAATGGTGAAAGTTATTGGTAAAGCAACTTGACAAAGCATCAATTGCTACTTTATAATTGATGAAAACCCTAAACCTAGAAAAAGTTTTATATATACCTCATCGTCTATTATTTTTCACTTAACATTTTCTAGAGCGGAGCAGACAGAGTTGTAGAGCTTAGTCCTCAAGAAAAGTTGAGCGATTGTGAAGGTAATACTAAACCACTTTGAGCATATTTGAATCTATTCAAGGCATTTGTGGTGTTTCCCTAGTTGTGTTAGTGCAACCGAGTCATAGACACAAACCCTAGCTCGAATAGTTTGTATTTAAAAAGAGGATATGGCCCAAAAAGCTCAAAACCTAGTTGCACTCGAGAATGTTGAGCTCATGAAATTGAAGAACAAGCCATCTTCTACAAAGGTAGCAGAACCAGACATAATGGGGGAAATTTTTTCCATTCCAAAAAAATTTCTAATGACCGAGGAAATTTGTATGTTCATCCATTTTAAGATTGAAGAGATTTGTGACGTGGAGATTGATTCATCTTACCAGAAGTTATGTGCTGATGGGAAGCTAAAAAGTGATCATGTTCATCTGGAGTCAAAAGGTTTGACTCATGTCCTACATATCCCAAAGGTATTCAAAACATAGTGGATAAGAATGGTACTCAGACGAGTACATGACCATCTTATGTGCTTAGACCAACCAGTGAAGATACCAAAAGATGTATTGCACATTGTAACTAGTTACCCGATTGGAGATAAACTAAAATCTATAAGGCAAATTAAGAAGAAAAAGTTGAGTGAGTTGACCAAAGAAAAATGGGATGGAAGAGGTCTAAATATTTATATTATTGAAGACCTTGAGCTAAAATTTATATGCAACATCTTGTCCTATTGAGAGTTTCAGTTATTCTGGGTGGACAACCTACCTTGTGGAGCTGTTGATTTGGCTTACAAGATTGTAAAGAAAGATGCACAAATTGATCCATGTGAGATATTGTTGAAAAAAATTGAAGACAACATGAACACAATAAATAAGGCAAAGACAAACACATTGAATTTTGGTTCAATACTGGTATGCATATACTTTTATTTTGCGAACTTTTTTCCATCTATTGGAAGTATGAAATGGAATGTTGATAAACCAATAATCTATCAAATAAGTGAGTACATTCAGAGTCTAGGAGAGAATTTTGACATTATCTTGAATGACCACTTCACTAAATTTCAAGCTAGGATGAATTAGAAATACAGAGTTCCACCTCAATTAGTTGAGAAATATCATGATTCTATCTATTTTGAGGTAGACACCGACTCATGCATTATCAATGTAGTTGAACCTAGGAGCATATGTTTGCAGCCTATGGGATATGAATTAGACATAGACATTGCATCTCAATAGATTGAAACTTTGTTAGCTAAGCCTATTGAGAAAAGAGCCAAGAGATAAAATGAAGAAGATAAGTCAGAACCTTCTAAAGTGAAAGACAAGAAAAAACAAGTGTTGAAGCCTTCACCGAGCCCCAAATCTACTAGAACATCAGCAAGGTCTATAGTATCACCAAAAGAAAAGAATAATTTTGTTGAACCAAAAGAGAAGATCTATGTAAGAAGCAAGAAAGCAAATACAAGACCAAGGAGAAAATTTAAGCTACCACCAGATAGTGATACATATAATGAAGATGTGAGAAAGTTCAAGGTTGTGAAGAACACACCTCCACCAAAAGGAAAGGAAGTCTAGATGATATTCTATATACAATGAAGTAGTATGGAGCATTCAAAGGAATGCAACAAGAAAAGTACAATACTTAGAGAAAAGAGAACAAGGTAAAGATTGAAGATGCAATCATTTACTCTTTACATAAAGTTAGATACACACCACTTGAAGTTTACAAGTTTTTACCTATTGAGGTATACAAAAATGTAGATATGAGATGGAAGTATGCTATGAATGCTGAGAAATAAATGAGAGAAAGATATCTAGTGCTAACTGTACCAAACCTATCTATTGAAGAAACTAAAGAAACATTGAAATAAACTCTAAACAATTTATTGTAAAAGGAAGAGCTTTAAAGATTATGATAGGAGACTTAGAGAAAATACAACTGGAAACCAATGCCAAATGAAGAGGGATATTCAAAATTGAAGAGATTAAATCTCAAGATGAGGAATAAAAAGATTCCATAATTGATGAAGTTGTAAATAAAGATCAAGGTAAGAACAATCCTATTGATTTGCCAACTGAAACCGATGAATTTATTATTGAGGGTATTACCGACAAAGATCTAGGAGATGAGATATCACAAGATGAGAATGTCATTTCAACCAAGGACACCAATACATAACAAATGAACATCACAGATAAGGATACTACTGATCCAATTCTACAATCAATATTGGAACAAGTTCTAGATTATCATACAACTTAAGGTGATAATGATACAATTGCTATGGATACATATAATACAACAACCGAACCAAAAAATGAAACAAAGAAGGAAAAGTAAATAGAGAAAGGAAATACCACAAAGAAAGATACTGTTAGGAATAATAGTCCATAAGACAACTGAGAGGGGGGGGTGAATCAATTGTGCAATAGATTATTAAAATTTAAACTTTATGAACCATAACATCAAAAGTAAATAACACAGTAATTTCCAACACCATAACACAATGTTTATTGTCGAGGAAACCTTGTTAAAGGTAAAAATCCGATGGGAATTAACACCCACCAAATAATGTACAGAGAGTATAGTATCCCTGTTAAAAGATATTAGCCCTATTAGGAGCTTGTTATTACATTACAGTACACAGTCCTTGTTAGGAGACAGACCCTGTTAGGAGTCAATGAAAGTAGTAGGCTCACTACTAAGGCTTACTACCCAAAGAAGGTTAAATCTACCCTCAAGGATTCACAATCGGCATCAAGTGTATACAACAAATACACAATCCAGTGAGCTGTCTGATATCAACTATCTTTGCTTGGTCAGTTCCAATGAAGTACCAACTCTTCTCTCTATCCAACAGTCAAGTTTCATAGCTTCACAAATCTCTGCTCTTTCTTTCTCTACCACACTTTTCACAAATGAAAAGATCACTCATATATACCCTCTTGCAATAACCCATTAGGTTGGCCAGTTAAGCTTTCCTAATACACAATTAACTAGGTCGGCCAATTAAGGCTTCCCATCATACAAATAATTACATAAACCCTTGCTAAGATACACATGGTGCCTATAACAAGTCTACAATATTTACAATTCATTAAAAATACTTCTAGATCCACAATCCATGCTCAAAATTAATCTCCACATGTTACAAGTCTGAAGTCAGCCAGGAAATAAGTCTTCTCCAGAACACATGCCACAACTAACGTCATCAGTACCCAAACAAAAATCTAACTCAACCCATTTCACCATCATATGTCAGCTCTCCATCAGTAAGCTTGTAAGTTCTGAAACATCTTCCTCAACAAGATATGCCTGAAACACAGAGACCTTCTCTGTCCAGAATCATAGTCACAGTCCAGAAAAATAGTCTTTACTAAAATAGCTGTAATATCCATGATATGAAGCATAAATTCAAGCGGACTTAGATGTAAGTTCAAAACTTAGTCTTCTACTTAAATCCAACTTCGTTCCTTCTGGTTCATCCGTACAGTGTCCATACACACCTTCCAGTCAAGTAACTAGTCTATCTTCTTTCACAAAAATATATGTTGACATCAGTGACAAAACATGAGTATTAATAACATGATTAGTACCAAAAAATGATATCATCAAACAATCTCCCCCTTTGGCATTGATGGCAACATATGGGAAAATCCATATGCATCAACCCAAAAGTACTCTCTCTTTACAATCTTCTCAATATCCTCAACAAATCTCCCCAAAATAGTAGGGATTTTCACATAGATTCCTTCCCCCTTTGGCAGCAATGGAAAAGGGTGCCTTAACTCATCTATTTTCTTCATTAAGGTGTAGCTTTTTCAAATCTTCATGTCCAATCAGGTGCAAGATCACCCGAATGTGCTCCATAGTGTTCTCCTGTGATCACTCCCCCAAAGGAGTAGATCCATACATCAATTTCAGAGAATAATATAGCTCTGAGATCCACTAGACTGATGCATATCTACGTCATTTAATTACCACTGGGAGGGGCCATCACCCCAAGCATGCCTATGAGTTATTCAAAAGCATCTTTTGGAAAAGGTTTAGTAAATATATCTACTATCTGTTCCTTTGTGCTTATGTACTCTAGTTTAATCTCCTTAGCAGCTACCTTCTCCCTCAAGAAATGATACTTGATAGAAATATGTTTAGTCTTTGAGTGCATTATAGGATTCTTTGACATGTTTATTGTACTTGTATTATCACAATTAATAACCACTAGCTCCTTGAAAATTATTCCAATAACTTCCAGCATTTGTTTCATCCAAACAACTTGTGTGCAATTTATTGCAGCAACTACATATTCTGATTCAGTAGTAGATTAAGTAATATAGTTCTGCTTCTTGCTTAACCAGGAAACCAATCTCTTCCCAAGGAAAAATGCACCACCACTTGTGCTCTTTCTATCATCCACATTACCTTCCCAATCTGCATCAGTAAAAGCCTGCAAAGGAAAATCATCATATTTTTCATACCACAATCCATATTCCACGGTTCCTTTCAAATGTCTGAAGATTCTTTTCACAACAACAAAATGTGTTTCTTTAGGATCTACTTGATATCTAGCCACAATTCCAACTGCATTGGTAATATCTGGTCTAGTGTGTGTTAGATATTGTAGACCTCCAATCATTGATCTATACTTAGTGTGAACAACACTTTGAGTCTCATCATCACTAGTCAGTTTGTTTCCAGTCACCATAGGTGTTACAACAGGTTTACAATATTCCATTCCAAACTTTTTCAACATTTCCTTAAAATACTTGGTCTGAAATATAAAAATGCCATTCTTTCTCTGATTAATTTGTAAACCAAGAAAATATTTCATCTCACCAATCATAGACATTTCAAACTCATTCTCCATTTATTTAGAAAATTTCTTACTCATATTGTCATTACCTCCAAAAATGATATCATCAACAAAAACTTCTATAATCAAGATTCCATCTTCATCATCTCTTAAATACAAATTACTGTCTACATTACCTTTTCTGAAACCAAGACGAAGTAGATATTTGTCCAGTCTTGCATACCATGCCCTTAGTGCTTGTTTCAATCCATACAGTGCCTTCTTTAATATGAAAACCATGTTTTCATCATCTGTCAAAGGAAAACCATCAGGTTGCTCAATGTATACCTCTTCCTCTAGATCACCATTCAGGAATGTTGACTTCACATCCATCTGATGCACTTTAAAGTATTTATGTGCATAAACAAGAAATATTCTCACAACTTCCAATCTAGAAATAGGAGCAAATGTCTCCTCATAGTCTATACCTTCTTGTTGTGAGTAGCATTTACAAACCAATCTAGCCTTATTTCTTACCACTGTACCTTTCTCATTCATCTTATTTCTAAAAACCCATTTAGTGCCAATCACATTTTTGTTCTTAGGTCTTGGAACCAATTCCCAAGTATTGTTCTTCTTAATCTGCTCAAGTTCTTCTTCCATAGCTTTAGTCCAAGATTCATCTCTACATGCTTCATCAGTAGTCTTTGGTTCAACTTGAGAAACCAATAAAATCTCTTCTCTAGCCTTAGATCTAGTCATTATACCTTTACCTGTATCACCAATAATCTAATCTTCAGGATGGTTCTTCTTAACATACTTTGGTGTCTTATGTGGCTCAGTATCTTCAATATGTTCATCTTCGCCTTCATTTTTAGTCATCAGAGATTCATTCTCAATCATGAAAGGTTCTTCAGGTTCTATAGTAACTTCTTTTGTTCTTGTAATCCGATCACAATCATACATTCTTTCCTGAATTTGGAACTTTTCATCTATCTTCACATTGGCACTTTCAATCAACTTTCTTAATCTCAGATTAAAACATTTGTATGCTTTGCTTTTAGTAGAATAACCAAGAAAGATTC
>MU227453.1:652232-667740 GCA_018584345.1 Thuja plicata | reverse complement strand
TTTTCCAATCTCATCATCTCTTCTGATATAAAATTTACTTCCAAATATTCTAAAGTATTTCACAGTAGGTGTATGATCAAACCATAATTCATAAGGAGTCTTACTTGTACCTTCTCTGATTTGAATTCTATTCAGTGTGTACACAATAGTCCCAACTGCTTCTCTCCAGTGAACATGTGATACATTTCCTTCCAGAAACATAGCCCTTGCAGCATCTAATATAGTTTTTTGTCTTCGCTCTACTATCCCATTCTGTTGTGGAGTTCTAGGGGCTGAAGTCTGTCTATGTATTCCATTCTCTTCGCAGTATGTATTGAATAGTTTTGAAGTAAACTCTCCTCCTATGTCTGATCTCAAACATTTCATCTTTAAACCAGAATCATTCTCAACTTTTGCCTTGAATATCTTGAATTTGTCAAATGCCTCTAATTTCTCTCTCAGATATGTAACCCACATCATTCTAAAAAAGTCATCAACAAAAAGTATAAAATACCTTTCACCATAGTATGATCTTGTTCTTGTAGGACCACACAGATCTGTATGCACTAGATCCAACTTTCCTTTTGCAGAATAGGCCTTGCTCTTGAAAGTGCTTCTAGTTTGTTTCCCCATGACACATTCTCTACACATAGTGTTAGATGGATTCACAATTCTAGGTAGATCTCTTACTGCTTTTGTCATACTCACCTTCACAATGTTATCAAAATTAACATGACAAAATCTTCTGTGCCATAACTAACTGTCATCAACTTTAGCAATAAAACAAGTAGCTTTAGATGTGTTAAGTTCAAATACATTACCTCTGGATTTAGAACCAGATGCTATCAAGTCTCCTGTCTTACTATTGATAGAACATTTCCCATTAATAAAATTCAGTTGATAACCCTTGTCCACTAGCTGTCCAACACTCAACAAGTTATGTTTAAGTCCATCAACAAGTATCACATTGTCAATGTTAGTCTTTCCATCCAAAGAAATAGATCCCTCCAATAATAAGTTTAGGAGTATTTTCACCAAATCTGACAACACCACCATCATGTTTCTTCAAACTCACAAACTTATTCCTATGTCCAGTCATATGGTGTGAACATCCACTGTCTATAACCCATTCAAATTTATTTTCAACTCAGGATACCAGGGCTTTTTCCTCATGCATAGGTGCATCATCTTTAATAGAAATGAATCTAACCTCATCAAATTTATCATCCTCATCATCAAATATTCCCTCACTAGCATAATAACATTCCTTATCTTTTGAGAACTTAGACTTGAAAAACTTAGGTTTGTGCTTTGGGATTCTTGTAGGACATCTAGATGCAAAATGACCAATCTTATTACATGAAAAAAATTTCAAAGGTAATTTTCCTTCAAATTTACCCTTACCTCTCTTTTGTCTTCTAGCAATTAGTGCCACAGATTCATCTAGCTTTCTTTCTTCTTCTTGTATCTGTTCCCATTCATCAGCATAAGCTCCAAGTTCTTCTCTTAGATCACTACTACTTGCATTTCTAGACAAGGTCTTCTTATTCTTGTGCACAATCTCCTTGAATGCTGACTCTACCCTAGGTAAAGTGTCTCCCAATTTTGCAGCCTCAAATGTAGTAAGCTTGCCAATCAACATCTCTTTGGTGAAGTTTGGTGTCAAAGGTATGATCTCATCTATAGCCTATACTTTGGTTCTATATGCAGGTGTCAAAGATCTAAGAATCTTTGCAATTACCTCTTCCTCACTGTAAGTACCTCCAGATTTCCTAATACTAGAAACTACCTCAGTAATTCTCTATGCATATGCTATGACATTCTCATCTTCTCTCATCTTCAGTGATTCCATCTTTGTTTTCCAGTTCTGCAACTTCGCTTGTTTTGTAAATTTCTCTGCAACATAGAATGCTTCTATTCTTGTCCATATGTCATGTGCAAAGTCCAAGTCCTTCACTTCTGTGAATTCTCCTTTAGATAGGGCACTGATAAGAGATTCCCTTGCAACCATATTATAGGAAAATAGTTTCTTTTCATCTTCAGTAGCCTTGTCCAACTCATCCTCAGTCACTATTGCTACATTCTTCTTTGTGATCATCCAGTACTCAATTCCCAGACATAGAAAATGTGTTCTCATCTTGTTCTACCAACTGTCAAAGTTTTCAGGATCAAACTTCGGACTATCCTTCCTATAGTAAGTCATCTTTAGGATCACCTCAAGTTGTTAAACTTTCTCTCTGAGGACCAGTAGCTCTAATACCAATTGTTAGGAATAACAATCCACAAGACAACTGAGAGGGGGGGTGAATCAGTTGTGCAATAGATTATTAATCTTTAAACTTTATGAACCATAACATCAAAAGTAAATAAAACAGTAATTGCCAACACCATAACCCAATGTTTTTTGTCGAGGAAACCCTGTTAAAGGTAAAACCCCAGTGGGAATTAACACCCACCAAATAATGTATTGAGAGTATAGTATCCCTGTTAAAATATATTAGCCATATTAGGAGCTTGTTATTACATTACAGTACACAGTCCCTATTAGGAGACAGACCCTATTAGGAGTCAATGAAAGTAGTAGGCTCAATACCAAGGCTCACTACCCAAAGAAGGTTAAAGCCACCCTCAAGGATTCACAATCCGCATCAAGTGTATACAACAAATACATAATCTAGTGAGCTGTCTGATAGCAACTATCTTTGCTTGGTCAGTTCCAATGAAGTACCAACTCTGCTCTCTATCCAATAGTCAAGTTTCACAACTTCACAAATCTCTGCTCTTTTCTTTCTCTACCACACTTTTCACAAATGAAAAGATTACTCATATATACCCTCTTACAATAACCCATTAGGTTGGCCAGTTAAGATTTCCTAATACACAATTAACTAGGTTGGCCAATTAAGGCTTCCCATCATACAAATAATTACATAAGCCCTTGCTAAGATACACATGGTACCTATAACAAGTATACAATATTTACAATTCATTAAAAATACTTCCAGATCTGTAATCCATGCTCAAAATTAATTTCCACACGTTACAAGTCTAAAGTCAGCTAGGAAATAAGTCTTCTCTAGAACACACGCCATAGCTGATGTCATTAGTACCCAAACAGAAATCAAACTCAACCCATTTCACCATCATATGTTAGCTCTCCATCAGTAAGCTCAACATATTCCTCAACAAGATATGCCCGAAACATAGAGACCTTCTCTGTCAAAAATCACAGTCACAGTCCAGAAAAACAATCTTTACTAAAACAGCTGTAACATCCATGATATGAAACATAAAGTCAAGTGACCTTAGATGTAAGGTCAAAACTCAGTCTTCTACTTAAATCCAACTTCGCTCATTCTGGTTCATCCTTATAGTGTCCGTACATGCCTTCTAGTCAAGTAACTAGTTTGTCTTCTTTTATAGAAATATATGTTGACATCAGTGACAAAACACGACTATCAACAACATGATTAGTACCAAAAAATGATATCATCAAACAGATACGGCTACCGAGAAACCAGAAACACTAAACACTGAATCAGTTATGGAAACCGAGTCCATTTCACAACAAAAACAAGATCCCGACAAAGATGAACTGAAGGAACCAAGTAATCAGAAGGAAGATGAGAAATTGAAAGAGAAGAAGAAGAAGAAGTCAAAAAAGAGGAAATGTGTAGATCTGAGTCAACCGATCATTATACCTGATGTCAACCTATCTACTATGGATGAAATGACTAAGTATACCGAGTTAGTGAGACTTAAAGCAATACAAAAGAAGGCACTACAAAAGAAAAAGAAGAAAGATGTATTGGAAAATGTCAAAGATGTTTCACAGGAAATTGTACCTAATGCAAATGTTGATGAAATCAAAGATATCATTAACCAAGTAGCTGGACTAGTGCAACAAGTCTGAAACACAAATCAAGGAACTATTGATTATATGTTGAAAGTTCATTCATGAAAGATGTAACTCAAAATTTTTGAGTCCATTCTAGACAACATTACTGTAGATAAGGTAACACCTTTTGAGGGTACTACCGAGATTGATACTAAGTTGTCTCATATACTTTCGATATTTCTAAAAGTTTGTTCTATTTCAAACTTTACTAAGGATATAAAGAAGAAAGATGAGTCTGTTGAGACCAAGCTGACCGAGAAACTAAAACATGTAACCACCGAGCCTGGTTCTTTTCAAGTATACTACTTGAGATTGACACACTTGATGAGGGTGAAACACAAACTATGACAAGAAGAAAATAAGAGAAGAATGGAACTTTTAAAGATGCAAGCGCTTCTGATTCCCCACATGGAATCCATGTAAACACATTTGAAGAAGGCCAAGGATTTGGTCAACACCCCCAATGGTAGTTGACTTGACACCATCATTGGAATGGTAGTTGATGTTACTACATAGATTGTAGTACTTCAAACACTCAAGGATGCATTTGAGTCATCCTTAGCAGATATACAAAGGAAGCACACACATGTTTTTACTAAGGTATAAGTTTATCCTACCGAGCACTTTGCAATTTTGATTTTTTTTGGCATATTTGTCAAAAAGGGAGATAATATACAAGGTTATATAAGGGGGGATAATATATGAGTTATATACATGGGGAACTATACGAATAATATAGTATGTATTGATAGTGTACATAAGGGAGATACAAGTAAAGGGAGATAATATAAGGGATATATAAGCATGTGTATAGGGGGAGTTACACATTATTTTGATGTACAAGGGTTGAACAAATTTTTATGACTTTGAAGTTTTTGTAAAAATGCCAACTAATGTCAAAGGGGGAGATTGATTCTCCTATATGATAGTTTGTTTTCATTAGTTTTGTCAAAATCATAATAGTCAATGAAGCTAGTTAGTAAAGTGAAAGAATACACAAAGGAAGACAGTCGGTAAAGAAAAGTATCAATGACATTGAGCACCAAACAAAAACAAGCACCAAGTTAAGCAAAGGCCAATTACCAAGAAAGGTTGATAATCGAGTGAAGACAGACACTAAGGAATAGTCACCGAGTCACCGAGATACTGAGTCATCAAGAAGAGTTAGTCACTGAGCAGATGTTATGTCACTGAGAAAGATTAGAACATATTACCAAGTATACCAGGGCCGACATAACAATTCAAATTTGAAGCATTGAACTTGGACACCGAGTGGGAAAGCTTTCATTATTTTTGAGGTAAACATTAGGTTGAACATTGAGATTGCATAACCAATGATTGTACATGATCATGAGGAAATTTAACCAAAAATATTCAAATGAAATAAATGTGTTGGGAATGTAACCAACCCTGCACTGCCTCACCTCCACCATAGAAGGACAAGGATCTGAATTAGGTTTAACCACCTTAAGATCGTATAAATGTACAAAACATAAAGATGAATACATATAAAAGAATAGATAGCATAGCAAGAAGAAGAGAAGAGAGAGTGAAGAAGAGAGTGTGAACATTGTAGAGAAAGAAGCAGTTATAGTGACAAAGAGATAAAGAAAGAATGCAGAAGATATAGAGTGCATAGAAGATAAGTTACCGAGTGAAGAAAGAGGTAATGCACTTGCAGAGCATAAAGATTCTGAACAACAATATGGTTGATGCATACATGTAGACATTTTTTTAATAAGTTTTGTAATAGTTTAGTAGAGTATAAATCCCGTTCAGTGGGTAGACTCTAACAAGTTTTATTTTAAATCCTCTAACTGGGTACATCTCTTAGATGAGAGATTGTAAAACCATTTAACAAGGTAGATTGAATAAATCTTTAGTACTCTTGACCAAGTATAATACTGCTAACAAGGTAAGCTATCAGGAGTAGCTAACATTGTAGCTCTAACTGAGAAATCTTTATAATGCAGAAGTGAAGGATTGTGGGTTCCATCCCCACCATAGTTTTTTCCTCTAACAAAGGATTTCTACGTGACCAAAAATTATGGGGCTATGTGTCATGGTTTATTGATTTACTTTATATGATTTTCAAATTTTTATGCAATATATTCAACTCGGTAAATGGTCAACATTATATGGTTAAAAGTTTTATAAGTACTGATTCACCCCTCCCCTCTCAACACTTACCTTTCCATGGATTAATCCAACGTGAATAACTTAAGAGAATGGAATTAATGGAGACTCCTATGAGGACTATATTTCTAGTTGTATCAACCATAACTGATAGGATCATTTAGCTAGCTGTAGTAGGGTGAATAAACATGAATCTTTTTAAGAGTAAAAATACAATATGACCTAACTAAAATGCATCCCGTCTGCATGATTTTTGAGTGGGATTACATTGTTTTTATGTTGGAGAGATCACCCTAGTTTTGATATTGCAAAAGGAGGTATGCATTACATGTTAGAAAATACAAGTGATATTTTTCCTTTGTGTGGACTAGACTCTCAGAAAAAGAGATAGATTTAGGATCATAGATGTAGGATTTCAGTCATAATGATGGTCATGGGGAGATTTAGCACACCCAAATATTGTTGGGGGATTTGGTGGTATGTGTACAAATCCTTCCCCAGTAAGGCATGCATAATCATAATTTTGTAACCAAAAAAATGTGCTAAAACTATCAACAAATAGATAACAACACAAATGACATGTATTCCAATATGCATTACTCAAGATATTCCAAGATATGAAAGATTGAGGCAATCATGAGGAGGTTGTATCGAAACACAAAGATAAAATTAACAGAAAGGCATCATGACCAAGAAGTCATTAAGTACAAAGTTCTTTCCATGAATCAGATTGTGTGATGGTGAATTAATGAGCCAACGTTGGAAGGATTTGTCCTAACAAGCAAAGATTGATTGATAGTGAAATGAGAATTCACTGGCAATAGTTTTTGAAAGGATGAATAGCTGAGAAAGTCGGTCTGAAAAGTTGATTTCTGAAAATCATTGCAGCCACTGTGTCTAGAAAAAAGCTCAGTGTCATGGGATAAAGCTCAGTGCACAGGAATCTTTAGGACAAGGGTTGATGACGAAAGTGGTGGCAAATATTGCGATGGAATGTGAATTAGGACAAGGATAGAACCTGCATAGATATGGGTAGTGGGGGGGTTTATTATGGAAAACTGACAAAATGAGTTATAGGATGGTCCAAATAGATGATGAATCTAACTACACATGGTGCCTAAAATAGGTTTTCACCATGGTACTTATCCATTGTGCCACCAAAGTGGTTTTCACGGATGGATGAACTTATTTCTCTTTACTTTTTTTTCTCTTCCTTTTTTTTTGGGTGTATTATCAAGGTACCTGTTTGCCAGGTTTTCACAAGGATAAAATTTTTTTCAGGACTTTTTCTACTTTTTAGATTTTTTAAGGACAATTTTATATTGTTTTTAGACTTTTTTTTTCTTTTTAGATTTTTTTTTGAATTTTTACTAACTTTTTGCCGTACAAGAGGAACTGTTGGTGGATTACACATAGAAGCACTTGAGATGTAGAATATTTATAGGATCAAGGGTAGGATCTCCCTCTAGTTTTGCAATTTGATAAGATCCAGAACCAAATTTAGTTGTGATCACAAAAGGTTCCATTGAGTTAGGCTCGAATTTTCCTTTCTTTTCACAGTTTTGGAGATTCTTCATGTTGTGTTGTAGGAAAAGATCACTGACTTCAAATTCATGAGGTTTGATCTTCTCGTTGAGCTATAAAGGTAGGAAATTTTGATATACGCGGAGATGGTTCAGGGCATTGAGGCATCTTTCATCAAGGAGTTCAAGTTGTTATAAGCGAGTATTCTTCTTTGGACATCAGATTCTTTAGGGAGAGTCTAATGGAAAAGAGCTCAATTTTGATGGAAAGAATAGCCTTAGTACCATAAACAAGGTTGAATGGAGTAGTTCTAGCGGGGGTACAAATGGAAGTGTGATAGGCCTAGAGGAAAGGATTTAGGCAAAGGTGCCAGTTACGACCAACATCATCGACTATCTTTTTGAGGATTTTCAAGATGGTTTTATTTGTAGCCTCTACTTGACCATTTCCTTGTGGGAAGTACTTAGAGGAGAAATTTTGGGTAGTGCCAAATTTATTACATAACTCTGTGACAGCTTTTTTCTTGAACGGGGTTCCATTATCAGTGATAATGTCTTGGGGGATGCCATAGCGACAGATAAGGTAGTTCAAGATAAACTTTGAGATCTGTTTTCCAGTGGTGTAAGTAAGAGGGATGACTTTGACCCATTTTGTAAAGTACTCTATGGAAGAAAGGATGTATTTATGGCCATTAGAAGAATTTGGAAATATCTGGCCAACGAGGTCAAGTCCCCAATTGGAAAAAGGACAATGTGTGATGGTAAGTTGAAGGGACTGGGAGGGAGAATGTATCAAATCTCCATGTTGCTGACAAGGTACAAACTTCTTTACATAGTGATAGGAATCATGTTCCATAGTAGGCCAATAGTATCTCGTACATAATAGTTTCTTGGCCAGAGTGATCCCACTAGAATGGGTCCCACAGATCCCTTGATGTACCTCCTCTAAGGATGTTTGCACTTCTTCTAAATTCAAACACCTTGGAAGAGTTTTGTCAAAGTGCTTTCTAAATAGGGTATCTCCAAGGATTGTGTAATGTGAGGTTTGGAGGATAAAGGTTTTACGTTGGTTTGGTGTGAGGGTAAGCGAGGTAGTTTTGTCTTTAAGATAAGAATAAATTTCATGATACTAGGGGGAATTAGGATCAACCATCTCACATATAATCTCAGTCTATGATTGGTCATAAGAAGGAACAATAAGACTCTCAACAAGAAACTCGCATCGTGTACTATGTTCTAGCATGGAGATCAGAGACTTGATAGTGGCCATAGTATCAGCTAATTTGTCATTCATCTTGGGGATCTGCTGGAAGATTAGTTCTGTGAATTTTTTTTTTAGTTCTTCAACCATGCGATGATAGGGGAGTAACTTGTCATCCTTTGTTTGATACTCATCCAAGAATTGCTTGATAACCAACTGCAAGTCACCCAACACTAGTAGACTGAATATTTTCCATTGGACAACTTGGCAAAGTCCTATCATAAGGGCCTTGTATTCAGCAATATTTTTTGTACATGGAAATTGCAATTTTTAGGATTTAGGGATGAGATCCCCTTGAGGTGTGACAAACAAAATTCTTACTCTCAATCCCTTCTATGCAAAGGAGCCATCAAAATAAAGTTTCCATGGGATACTTGGGGTAATATTGAGAACAAACTCATTTGGAAAATCTATAATGATTGGATGATCCCCTTGAATAGGTGCTTCAGCTAACTCATCCACAATAACTTGTCCTTTTATATCTTTTCAATCCACATAGACAATGTTGAATTCACTGAGAATCATGACCCATTTAGCAGCACGTCTAGTAAGAGCAGCTTTTGACAAAAGATATTTGAGTGGGTCAATCTTGGAAACAAGTTGAATCTTATGGTTAAGCATGTAGTGGTACAACTTTTGTGTATAGAAGATGATGACCAAAAAATATTTTTCAATAGGTGTGTAATTCAGTTCATAACCCACTACTGTTTTGTTGAGATAATAGATGGCTCACTCTTTTCCAGTGTCATCTAACTATGCTAAAAGTGCACCTAGTGCAACTTCAGTAGCTGATATGTACAAGATCAGAGTTAAACCTAAAATAGGTGGCACATATATCCTTTCAATTGGTCAAATGTTGTTTGACATGGGCAATCCCATTAGAATTTGATATTCTTGCACAGAAGGTGAGAAAAGGGATGTACTTTATCGACCAATTATGACATGAACCTTCTGATAGACTGAAGTTTTCCTTGTAAACTATGTAGTTGTTTCAGTGTCCTAGGGGCGACATCTCTAGAATGGCTTTTACTTTCTTTGGATCAACTTTTATGCCTCTTCATGACACAATGTATCCCAATAAATTTCCATATTGAACTCCAAAGATGAACTTCTTAGGATTTAGCTGAAGCTTATATTTCTCTGATTGTTCAAAGATTGTGGTGAGAATATAAATGTGTGAATCTCGTGTCTTTGATTTTACCAAAAGGTCATCTACATAGTCTTCCATAATGACATGCAGGAGATCAAGGAAGATGGTGGTCATTGCTCATTGATAGGTTTCTCCTCCATTCTCAAGACCAAAGGGCATGACTTAATAACATAACGTACCCCAATGAGTTGTAAATGCAGTCTTGTTTTGATCTTTATGTGCTATAATGATTTGATTCTATCCAAAAAAACCATCCATGAGGGACAACATTTCATGTCCAACAGTCAAATCCACTATAATGTCAATGTTTGGTAGCGAAAAATCATCCTTAGGACATGCTAAGTTCAAATCTCTTAAATATGTACAAATACAGACGCCCCCAATAGGTTTTCCTATTGGTACAATGTTAGAGACCTATTCAACATAATCAATTGGTTGAATGATCTCAGCATCAAGCATTTTTTGAAGTTCAGCTTTGACTAACAAAGCAATTTGTTGATGCATCTTGCATAATTTATGCTTAACAAGTTTAACTTTGGGATCAAATGCAAGATGGTGTATGACCAAATTTGTATCCAATCCAAACATGTCTTTGTAAGTCCAGGAAAAATTAATTTGTTGCTTCTTGAGGAATTCATTCATAGCTTTCTTTTCTTGATCATTAAGTGATGTTGAAACATACGCGACTTTTGGATCTTCTTCTATACCAAGGTTGACATTTATTGTGTCTTCTATCAGGATGGAAGATTTTTCTGGCTATGAAGATATAAATGGAAGGTCAACTTCTCCCTCCTCTAGCGCCTCAGAAAGGTTTTCACTAGAGGATGTGTCTTTTATTTTATCTTTTTCTTCATCCATAGGTGCATGCAAGAGGTTTTCACTAGGGGATGTTTTATTTTCTTTTTTATTTTTATTTTCCTTTTCATTTTTATGACTAAGAGTGTTGGCCTAGCTACCAAAGTAGGCTTTCTCATTATAGTGGAACTGATGCTCTTATTCTTAGAGATTCTTAAGTCTAAAGAGTGCTAAAACTGCCTCATTTGAATCACATACATCTAAGGATGGTAGTGAATCTTGCCGATCCCAATCAATTAGGTTAGGATTTTTGAGGGGAAGGCTAGGGGATGAAAGGTCAGCTTTGGTGATGGTAAAGACACAGGCATAATCATCAAGGTCATCTTCAATATATTGGAAAGGCACATCAAATAATTCCTCTTTAGTATCTGAATCAAATTTGACTAAACAATAGTCCTTAACAAAGTTAGTATTAGGTTGTAAAGAGCCCAATCCTTTACCACGCGAATAGCCTTTTGCTGTAATGAGTGTTCTTCTCCCTGTTTATTTTGCTCTGAGACTAGTTCAATGATATCCCATACTTTTAATAATGGGAGTGGCTTTGATATAATTTTCTTTAGGGAAGGTTACTGGTTTTCTTCTTCTTCTTTGTAAATCCAATCTAGGACATTGGTTCCCATGTTTTCATCAGATAAGGATCCCTAGTATTCAAAACTAGTCATTTTGCATTTCATGATATCTTTGGCTCATGAAGGAGTCTGTTATGAAAAATTTCCTTAAGATTTGGGAGATATGGGGAGTTTTCCAATGCACATAGAAATTTCAAACTTATATTCTCCTGGGCCTTGATTTGTGAATGTTGTTTTCTTCTCAGTCTCAGAGGTCTTGTCTTCAATGAATTTCTCTTTTCCTTTGGACTGGTCAAGTGGGATTTCAGATGTCTCTTCAACACTCTTAGAGGAATTTTTTTGAATTACAGGAGGGATAGGATTCTCATTTTCAATAGGTTGAGAAAATTCATTTAGAGGAAAATATTTTGACTATCTACCTTCCAATCCCTTGCAATAATGAAAGGGCTCATGATCTCCTAGAATAGTGATTTCTCTACCATAATATGGAAACTTCAAACATTGATGATATGTAGAAGGTACACCTTTGATAGCATGTATCCATGGTCGTCCCAATAAGATCAAACACATGAAAAAAAATTTCAATCAGAGTTGGGCCCACTTGCAGTGGGAGTGTTATCAAGCCTTTACTCTCCCTTTCTCTATCATCATAGGCTTTTATTGTGATTATTTTATTTACATCAAGAAGATCTTCAGAAAGACCAATGTTTGAGATCATTTTTTATGTACATAAATTGAGACTAGATCCACCATCTATAAGGACCCGTTTGATTTTAGTGGAGTGGATCTTGGCTTCAATATGGAGGGTGTTAAATTTAGCTCAGAATTATATGACTTTTAATTTTCTTATATATAATCTCAATATATGTGATATATATATAATCACAATATATATATTCATTACAAATATAATAAAAATATATATATAAATATATTAATGTCAATGTATTGCAGATTGGATAAATGAAATTTATTGTTTTTCTTGTATATATGTCCTTTTATCAATCAACAATCATCCATTTATACTTATGGGACATGTCTCTATAATGCCATGTCTTTTCATTTATCCATTTGTTAATACCTATTAATACTTAATCAATGTTTCTTTTAATACTTAATAATATACCTTCAATTATGCATTCAATATCATACACTATCGATGCTTTAACAGTTGATCAATATTATAACCGATACACATCGGTATTGCATTTTATTGAAACTGATATTAATCGGTAGGTTAATGTGACCGATATCGAATCAGTAATGTATTAATAAACAAGTTATACTATTATATTGAATGTTTGTTTATTCAATCAAATATAATTTAGATTTAAATTTATGTATATATATTAATATATAATAATAATATCCATTATTTATATATATTGATATATTGATTATTTATATTCTCATAATATTATGATCATATTTATCTGATCAAAGCTATAAACATCAACATTCCCTCTTAGCTAGGGAAGATAAAAACTATCAATATATAAAAAAAACACAAAATTAATTATGAAATTTTATTTTGATTTCACATTACTGTGATGTAAGAGATATGGAATGACTAGGAATATCAAGTCTCATGATATTCACCATAACTCGTAGATTTATAAATATAATTTCATGATATTGGGAGTATTTATCATAGAATATCAAGTTGCAGATATTCTCCAAATACTCAGAGTAATGGCGTACCAACATCAAGTCACATGATGTCCACCAAGTACTCAAAAGTTTACAAAGATATCATCTCATGATATCGGGAGCATTGGCCTGCAAAATATCAAGTCATATGATATTCACCAAGTTCTCAAAGTAATGGCCTACCAACATCAAGTCACATGATGTCCACCAAGTACTCAAAAGTTTACAAAGATATCATATCATGATATCGGGAGCATTGGCCTGCAGAATATCAAGTCACATGATATTCATCAAGTGAGATGATGTCCACCAAGTACTCAAAAAATGTCCATAGGTCATGTGCACTTACCATAGGAACATTCATATCATCTATCATGATCGGTTTCAACCATCACAAGATGTCTATCATGATACAAGATCAAGTTATTGTAAGATCGTCACCTTCCAATAAATTTTACAAATACAAGTGATAATCATTTGGAAATTGTCACTACCTCATGATGTACACAGGGCCCAAAAGGCATTCATGATTCCCAGTCCTCTTATTTTTATAGTTTCTTGATCACTAGAAAATCCATCTCAATATGGTCTACTCCCTTTGAATCAATACGACCAAGTTTATCAAAAGTTGATTGAACCATATCCTCTATCTTCTCCCTCTAAATTTCAAGTTCTTGTATCAACCTCTTGTCCTCTTTTGAAATTTTAGACTCCCTTTGCATCTGGTCTCAATCATCAATTCATTTGAGAGCATCAAGTTCTATCTCCCTTGAATGCAATTTTCTTGTTCTTTCGTCCTGAAGGTATGTCAGAGAGAGATTACAAATAGCTCAGTAAACCATCTTGACTGCAAATACCAATGATATAAGCATACAATATTTACTAACCAATAGTATAGCATGAATTACAAACCCAAAGAAATTTTTTTTGCATTAATAAAACATGGAATACTTATCTTTTATAAATTTCAAGAATTTCATTCTGTAAGGTGAGCCCATATAGGAAATATTATGCAAATTCACAGAATGATGTTTCCATTCTTGAACATTACCAGATTTATTCACATGACCTGTCTTGAATATCCAAAGGTTTTACACACTATGAAAACCTTCAATCTGATCGGATATCCCTTCAAGCGGTTAGGCTTTTAAAGAAGGAACCTTGCTCTGATACAATGTTAAATTCATATCAGAATTACATGACTTTTAATTTTCTTATATATAATCTGAATATATGTGATATATATAATCACAATATATATATATAGTAATAAATATATTAATGTTAATGTATTGCAGATTGGATAAATGCGATTTATTGTTTTTTATATATATGTCCTTTTATCAATCAACAATCAACCATATATACTTATGAGACATGTCATTATAGAGACATGTATCCTTGAGGAGACATGGCTCTATAATGCCATGTATTTTCATTTAAACATTTCTTAATACCCGATAATACTTAATCGGTGTTTATTTTTAACACTTAGTAATATACCATCAACTATGCATTTGATATCATACACTATCGATGCTTTAACAGCCGATCGATATTATAACCGATACACATCGGTATTGTATTTTATTGAAACCGTTATTAATCAGTAGGTTAATGTGACCAAAATCAAATTGGTAATGTATAAATAAACAAGTTATACTATTATATTGAATGTTTGTTTATTCGATCAAATATAATTTAGATATAAATTTATGTATGTATATTAATATATATAATAACAATATCCATTATTTATTTATATTCTCATAATATTATGATCATTTTTATCTGATTGAAGCTATAAACATCAACACTCCCTCTTAGTTAGGGAAGATAAAAACCATCAATATATAAAAAAACACAACATTAATTGTGAAATTTTATTTTGATATCACATTATTGTGATGTCAGAGATATGGAATGACTAGGAATATCAAGTCTCATGATATTCACCATAACTCATAGATTTATAAATATCATCTCATGATATTGGGAGTATTTGTCATAGAATATCAAGTCGCATGATATTCTCCAAATACTCAGAGTAATTGTTAGAATAGTCCCAAAGGATAACTGAGAGGGGGGGGGGGGGGGGGGGGTGAATCACTTATCAGTAACTTCAGTTCTTTTTACTTCTTTAAATTTAGAACACAACAAAGTAAATGCTTAATCAGATAACACAGTACTCAACACATAATTTGATTACGGGGAAACCAAATGGTAAAAACCACGGTGGGAATTAGCACCCACAATAAACTATACTTGTTTGTAGTAATCCCTGTTAGAAGATATTTCAACCCTATTAGGAGTTGTACATTACAATGCAATAATTATAGTGACCTAGTTAAGTGTTGGAACCTATTAGGAGTCTTTTACAAATAACCCTGTTAGGGGTGGTGGACTCACTGTCCAAAAGCTCACTGCTTGATGGTGAAGGCTACAACCTTCTGTATAACAGATATGCACTATATCTGATGATGAACT
>MU227453.1:580481-636119 GCA_018584345.1 Thuja plicata | reverse complement strand
AATGGTCGGCACGATATGTGCACTAGGTTCCTTAAGGAGTCATTCTGCTTATGCTGCAGGAAGGTAAAAATGCATAAAAGAAACCTACACTAGTGCTACAGGAAAAGAATACATTTATCTCCTTACTGAAATAAATGCTAGCAATTGTAAACTCTACTTAAACCTATACTTTTAGCCTAGAACATCCATTATAACTATTCTTGCATATGCTGCAGGAACATTCACAAGGTACGATGCTGCAGGAAGAAATTGTAACTTCTATCTGAAATACTAGAAATGCTAGAAATGATGGAAGGAAATCTATTCTATTCTATCCTATTCCACCTCCCAATTGGGCTCCCTTGGTTGGTTTCTGCTAATCTATTAACACAGAACGTAAACCAAGAATTACTTCATTGTATTTCAAAAACTCATTACATAAAAACAATACATGAAACTTGAAATAGATTGCTATAAGATATAACAGTTTTCTTCCAAAAACTTCTTTCTCTAACTTTCCTATCTAACTTCAAACTATCAGTCCAATCCCTATATATAGAGGATCAAACACTTATTACAAAACAGAAAATAAACTATCTTGCTGAAAACATGCCAGAGAAGAAGATGGAAATGCAACAGCCCACGGTGTGGGTAATAAAGCTTGGGCGACTAGTTCAACATAATAAAGTGCAGAGGGAATATAGCAACACTACATCCCCGTGTCTTGGAATAATGGCTCCTCCATTGTAGTAGCCATGTTTCCTAGTGCTGTGATGATCACTCCACCATAGCTGGTCCTCAATAGTCTTCCTTGAATGCTATCGACCACTCTCCAGCCACTTTCTCTGCTGTCAAGTTAGTTGTGATGCAGAAATATTCATGCAACAACCTTAATCAAATTAAATCTAGATATTAGAACATATATTCTGATGGTTATATGAAATACTGCACTATATGTATAATATTAGCAAAATATGTCACAAAAATCTACCCATGGTTTATCAGTTCTATCTAGACTTTATCACAAGTTTTAACTGGATAGGTTCTCAAATGTTTTGTCAGAAACTAGAACATAGTATTTAAAATTATACAAAATAAAGGCAATAATTTGGCCTTATCATCCACTAAGTACTCAAAAGTTTACAAAGATATCATCTCATGATATCGGAAGCATTGGCCTACAGAATATCAAGTTGCATGATATTCACTAAGTGCTCAGAGTAATGGCCTACCAACATCAAGTCACATGATGTCCACAAAGTACTCAAAAGTTTACAAAGATATCATATCATGATATCGGGAGCATTGGCCTGCAGAATATCAAGTCACATGATAATCACCAAGTTCTCAGAGTAATGGCTAACCAACATCAAGTCACATGATGTCCACCAAGTACTCAAAAAAATGTCCATAAGTAATGTGCACTTACCATAGGAACATTCATATCATCTATCATGATCTGTTTCAACCATCATAAGATGTTTATCATGATAGAAGATCAATTTATTGTAAGATTGTCACCTTCCAATAAATTTTATAAATATAAGTGATAATCATTTGGAAATCATCACTTCCTCATGATGTGCACAGGGCCCAAAAGGCATTCATGATTCCCAGTCCTCTGACTGTTATGGTTCCTTGATCATTGGAGAATCCATCTCAATATGGTCTACTCCCTCTAAATCAATACGACCAAGTTTATCAAAATTTGATTGAACCATATCCTCTATCTGCTCCCTCTAAATTTCAAGTTCTTGTATCAACCTCTTGTCCTCTTTTGAAATTTCAGACTCCCTCTGCAACTAGTCTCAATGATCAATTCATTTGAGGGCATCAAGTTCTATCTTTCTTGAATGTAATTTTCTTGTGCTTCCATCCTGAAGGTATGTCAAAGAGAGATTACAAATAGCTCACTAAACCATCTTGACCATAAATACCAATGATAGAAGCATACAATATTTTACTAACCAATAGTATAGCATGAATTAAAAACCCAAAGAAAAATTATGTGCATTAATAAAACATGGAATACTTATCTTTTATAAATTTCAAGAATTTCATTCTGTAAGGTGAGCCCATATAGGAAATATTATGCAAATTCACAGAATGATGTTTCCATTCTCGAACATTACCAGAATTATTCACATGACTTGTCTCAAATATCCAAAGGTTTTATACACTATGAAAACCTTCAATCTGATCGGATCTCCCTTCAAGCGGTTAGGCTTTTAAAGAAGCAACCTTGCTCTGATACCATGTTAAACTCAGATCATAATTACATGACTTCCAATTTTCTTATATAATATCAATATATGTGATATAGATATATAATGACAATATATTTATTTATTTATTACATATATAGTAATAAATATATATAAATATATTAATGTTAATGTATTGAAGATTGGATAAATGAGATTTATTGTTTATTGTATATATGTCCTTTTATCAATCAACAATCAACCATATATACTTATGAGATATGTCATTATAAAGACATGTCTGCTTGAGGAGACATGGCTCTATAATGCCATGTATTTTCGTTTAACCATTTCTTAATACCCGATAATACTTAATCGGTGTTTCTTTTAACACTTAGTAATATATCATCAATTATGCATTTGATATCATACACTATTGATGCTTTAACAACCGATCGGTATTATAAATGATACACATCGGTATTGCATTTTATTGAAACCGATATTAATCGGTAGGTTAATGTGACCGATATCAAATCGGTAATGTATTAATAAACAAGTTATACTATTATATTGAATGTTTGTTTATTCGATCAAATATAATTTAGATATATATTTTATGTATGTATATTAATATATAATAATAATATCCATTATTTATATATATATTGATATATGAATTATTTATATTCTTATAATATTGTGATCATTTTTAGCTGATCGAAGCTATAAACATCAACAGAGGGATTTATTATGATGAAGGTCTAGGCCATATAATTCTTTGTGAGTAAAGACCAAATGCTCTTGTGTAGCTAATTTTATGATCATAGCTTGGAATTGGAACGCATTAATGTTTTTAGGGACACAGGACTCATTAAGAGCATTTTCAAGAACTTCTTTGTGGATGTGGGATGCACGAAGAAGCTCGAGGATAGATAGTTGTGCAGGTGTCTTTCCTAACTGGGCCAACAAATCATAGTCTGAAGTAGGCTGAGTAGATATGGATGGTGCTGGCGATAGATTTGTAGAAGTTGATGGATTATTAGCAGCCTAGACATTAACTCTTGGTCTTCGAGTAGTAGCATTACAACTGGCACCTTTGAGTGTAAGAGTGTTCACATGATTTTGAGATTGGTCAATACATCCACAAATAGCATCAAAATTGAAGATATCATTCTCTTCTAAACTTCCACATGTCAGATTGTTTCCTGTGATGGTATTTGTGGAATGGTAATAAGGAATAACATTGGATGCATTGTTTTGATTGTGTTTAGGAAACGACTCAGTGTATACTTTCAATTTTGTATTTGATGATGATGGGTTTTGTCCTTCAACCTCAATTTTTCCATCGTCTATGAGGTATTGAACAAAGTGTCTCAATTTCATGCATTTCTTGGTGTCGTGCCCCTTGATGCAATGTTAATCACAGTATTCATTGTCATTATACCAAGCAAGCTTGGGTTGATTCTCATCAAATGACCAAGTATTAGGATATACCATCATGTCTTGATCAACTAATCGTCGAAAGACCACGTCCATTAGTTCTGGGAGAGAAGTGAATTGTCAGTTTTGTCTAGTATTATTGGTATTATTATTATTGTTGTTGTTGTTATTGTTGTGAGGAAATAAATAGTACTGATTGCAAGGTTGTTTTGTGATGAATTGTTCTGATTGTTATTGTTTTTATGATTGTTATAATTATTCTGATTGTTTTGATTAGATGCCTACACATTTTGGACGTGTTTGGTATCTGTCACTCCATCATTGGCAACTCCTTTTTTCTTACTTTAAAACTTTGGTTTGTAATTGTTAGAGGAAGGGGTATAATGTTTAATGGAACCTTTTTGCAAAAGTCCATCTTCAATATTTTCCCCTTTTTTAACAAGAGCCTCAAAAGTGTCGGGAGAAGCCATTTTCACTTGGAATGACATTTTAGATACCAAATTTTTAGTAAAGATGTCGATCATAAGATTGTCAGGTATCTTTGAAGGCATACGATTTGCAATGTGTCTCCATCGTTGTAGAAAGTTGGCAAAGGTTTCTCCATTCCTTTGCTTGGTATTACATATATCACTCAATGTTGCTTGATGTTTGATTTTGTAAGACTATTGTCCAAAAAATTTCTCTGAGAGATCAGAGAATGTAGATATGGATCCATGAGGGAGGTCCATGAACCATTCCAAAGAAGAACCGCCAAGACTCCTAGTAAAGAGTCACTTCAGGTAGTTCTTGTTGTAGGCGACCTCTTGGCATGTGATGTAGAATTACTTGAGATGTTGGAGTGGGAATTATTCCCCTTTGTATTTATCAAACTTAGAGATCTCAAAATTTGAAGGAAATGGTTGCGTGGTATTGATGGGAATTTGTGACGACCTCGCCATAGGGAGAGAGTTGTCACTGGGTACCAGGGTACCGACCAGCTTTGCCTGAAGAGGTTTACCGAAGAGCAGGCTCTCCTAGCCTCCAAACACCTGGTAGTCAGGTCACAATGGTACAAGATTAACTTAGTTGGGAAGGTGACTGTTTATTTGAGGGGATAGCTAGTTTTGACTAATCAACCTCTGGAAATTTGACGATAATGGGTTTCCTGCAAGCACATCTTATCTCCAATGAAAGAAAGTATCAAAAGATAGGACATGGTTAGTGTAAATCTCTAACTATAGTCAAGATATACATTTCCATAACATCAACAAAGCTACAGATGAAAATAAACAATAGATACCGAGCATAAATATGATCGCCAATCAAACATATATTGGTAGCAAGGTAAAGCATTTCATTAAATCACTAAAGAAATGGAACATAGGACATAAGGAAGCGTACAACATGAAAAGAGTTCGTTAATTACAAGATCCAAAATAATATAGAGCATGGTTCCAAGTAGTTCTTCTCATTCTTTCATTAACTTCAAATCTAGCGTCACTGGAGGTTACACTAGTGGCTCCAAGGGAGCATTAATCTACTCAGAACTTTGAAATAAAATAGATAGAAAACTTGTATAACTTGTGAACAACTAAATCATCAATTCCCTGACCCTTAGAATGGCATTGAAATTATTATTTACATACATATTATCTACCTGGGAAACTTAACCTATGCAAGCTATTTATATTATATTACAATATTTACAGCCAGTACTACCTATGTTGTCAGGATCATCATACTATATACAATCATTTGAGAAGAAAAGAGAGGAAAGAAAGAAGGAAACTTTGGGAAAGCTTCCATCGAGAAGACTGCCTCTATACTTATGGACATGATGGTGCATCCTGAATGACTTGGGCCATACTCCCTCATTAATGCATTTTTGGTTCTTGGTCTCTGAGAGATACTCCATACGTCAGATATTAAATGCTTAAATGATGCCTTGGGAGCTGGGAGACGTCTGCAATGAAATTTCTAGCCAAAAGTGACCCGTCATGCCATAAAGGAATACCCTAGAACTGAAAAAAATCTTTTGATAGTGATCGATCGGCTTCAGAAGAATTACCAAAACCTATCACTGTAAAGAATACAAAACTAAGGACCCAGAATTCTGGGCTCCGAGAGCTTGCACTCAAAGAATAAATAATAGCCGAATAAATCTTCGCTAGGAGGAGGGATCCCTGGAGTCTGGGAAATTTTATAGACTGTTGTATTTCTCATATGCTTCCAGAATTTGAAGTAAACTCTCATCCTCCATGTCCTTCAAACAGTCCCAATGATCAACTAAGCTCTCGAGGTGATTGCCAACATCCTCAGCCTTCTCCTTTAATTCTACAACTACCTTGGATGCATCATGGGACTTGAGTATCACCTGGGACAGTTGCACCATTATGACACCATTGAAATCTTTGGAGGGCCAGAATTGAGCCTCGACCACTTCATCAAAGTTGATGAGTATGGAATCAATGAGAGTATAAGTCCCAAGGCTGAGTGGATCAGTCAAAGTGAGCTCCTTGACAAATGTAATATATTGGTCTAGCAGGGCTCAGATCGCCGAGAGTTGTTCCTCCAATACCCTTACCAGTTCCTTTCCAATCCTGATTTTGAATGCAAGTCTGGAGTACTGGGTTTGAGGAACCCATATGACTCATGCCCTAGGATATCTATCATCACCAAATTGTCTTCCTTGAGGTTTATAATCTCCCCCATACTGTCTCTCCATTCCCCATATTTCTCAATTTCTCCCTGCCACTGAGGAATGGTGGCCTCCATTTAATTCACCATGTCTTGTGGTTGGAATAAATCAGGGAGAGATTTGAACAAAAACTTCTTACAACCGCAATTTGTTGAGCCATCCACTCATCTATAGTCTACACTTTCTTTTTCATCATTCTTAGCGTATCTACATCACCATGTGGAAGTGGTGCTCTGGATGTTGAAGGTCTGGGTGTTTCAGAGGCAAGGGGGCATGCCAGTTATTTCAGGAGTCTGAGAAGATTTGCATTTGTGGACTTAAGCTCCTTGACCTTTTTAGACTGCTTCTCATACCGAGAAAGGATGGCCTGGCTTGCCTTGTTTAGGGGATCTAGTTCTCTGCTTTGATTCTTTTTTCCTAGAGGCACCCATGTGGTTACATAATCTTCAACAATAACCTCTGATTCTTCTTTTCTTATGTGGAGCTCCTATTACAGCCACCACATTATCATTTGGGTCCCTTCAAGTATTATGAAGGGTGCAAGCCCTTTTGTGCTTCTTCACTAAATAGCCTTCAAAAACATCTCAGCTAGTGATAATGGAGCCACTAATGCCATCAAAGCTTTTCTCCTTTGTGATTCTACTAGTCACTGTGGTGGTCCTACTAACCCACTTATTACCATCCTTGAGATTGAAGTACTCCTGGGGTTCTGCTCTGTTTCTCCCTTGGACATATTTTCATCTATATTGCAGGGATCCTCACCTATGTTACCTCCTCTTTCTGCACCATCCCCCAGAATATCCTCTACTGGTGGGCTAAATGGTGGTGGCTGGAGAGGCAACTAATTCAAATCTACTTTCTATAGCATATTTAGGAACTCACCAACTGGGATGTTGCATGGTAGTGATTGGCCTTGATCGCTAGTTGGATTTTGGGGCACAGTATCTGAGGGTACAGTTGTTCCCGGACGTTTGGTTTCCTCTTCTACCAATAATTTCTCCTCAACCTATTTACTTTCATGTTCCTTTTCTATTATTATTTCTTCTTTGACCTCCTCTGTCTAGGATTCATCTTCTACCACTTGGGCCATCCCTTCTTCGGCCTGTGTTGTTTCTTGTATGGGGTCATCGAACTCTTGTCTAACTATCTCCTCCACCGCACTATCTACCATTCCCTGTAACCCTCCTAGTTCGATGATCTGGAAGAATTTGTCAACCATAATCTGTGAGCTCCCGAGGGAATCTTTCAAAGGATTTCCTTTATCAGATGAGGAGGAGGAGGAGAGAACTTCAACCTCGAGCATACCTATAGATCCAATGCCTGAACCCTTACTTTGTGGAGATTTTTTTGCCTTCTAATTTTTTCTTCTTTGGAGCGGTGATCTAGTGGCCACGACCGCTTCTACCTCTTCGACCTCTTCCTTGCATGTTACACTGATTAATGTGGCCAGAGAGGAAGACTCTCTCACTGGGGGACAGGAACCCATTAGAGTGGCTCCAAGACTGAACATCACCCTAGAATTGGTTGCATCCCACAATTTTTGAGACTTTGCCACTTTTCATCTAATTACTCCATTAGGGGGGTCAAAATGGGGTCCAGACCCTAAGGAGATGCACCAACTTTCTACTTTCCTTGGGCTTTGGATTATTCCACTACTCGGGAGCTCCATAGCTCCCAAAAATTAGTTGTCCAATCAGACGCTCTTGGGGCAAGCCTTTGCAAAATAGGCGTGGCTACGGTTGATCACTATTCTCGAGATGACCTCAATACTCAAAACTTCCAGCGTGTCCCAATCTACCGATGGGAGGTCCATCTTGTCAATGCCTACTTCTTTATACTTGGTATCCTCAAGTGACCCGATATCTGATAAGGTTTGTGGGAACGTCTAGAGATTAAGATCTTCCATCATTCCCTTCAACATCCTAGAGTGCTACCGATTTCAGACGTCAAAATCATCTTAGAAATTAGCCCAAAAATCTTCCAAGTTCCTCTTGTGGGGATTGATTCCCTGGGGTATTATCTTTGTCAGTCACCCACGTGGATCATAGTCCTTGCGACTGAGTGAAAATTTGGCTAAGTTCAGGCTGCTTAGCTCACTTTCTGCTTTCTGGGCCATAGCGAGGGATCGAGTGTAATTCCCACACACAAATGGGATAAATATGAAGGTGACCATCTTGGTGGTTAGTAGAGCATGTACCTCCAGAATCTGCCTACAAAACTCTAGCAAAATGATCTTGTCCCCACAATGCTTAGGCAACAGGAAACGTTTCCCAGAAAATACAGACAACTGAATATAGGTGTTCTATGCGAGCTGGATGAAATAACATCACCATGAATTTACGAAGGCCATGGCCTCCAGGAACATTATGATTCCCTGATCATTTGTGATCGCCTTGATCCCGTGGAAGATGAAGGCGTCGTTGACTCTACAAAAATTGGGGAAACTCTTCTCCCATTAAATCTGGGGAAAATGGTCCCATTGGGTGGCCTATGCAGCTCCATCCCCAAGGACACCAATTGTAGTTAATACTTAGATTCCTGGATATTGCCAGACCTGTTGTCACTATTTTTGTTTTTTTTAATAAAATTGTGAAAACTATATTAAATTTAATATTTTTGATTAAATTTAATGTGCTTCTTTTTAAACTCTAAGTTTGTCATTATAATAAATAAATTCTTTTATTTATTTATTTTTTGATCTTTTGTTTGTTTTAGTAAATAAATAGACTTGTTTATTTATTTACATTTATTTTCGTTCATATTTTTTGTCTTTGATAATATATTTATGATATATTATTAATTTTTATTTCCCAAGTTCTTAAAGATTTTTAATATTAATTGCACTTTATATTTTAAATATAATGTAAATAATATTAATTTTTTTTGTCTTACCTCCATGTTTTTCTCAAAGAATTTTAATATTAATTGCGCTTTATATTTTAAATATAATGGGAATAATATTAAAATTATTTGAGTTTGATTTATCTTGTCAATATTACAGAAGTTTTATCTTGTATTGCTCATTAAGTGTAATACATTAAACATTTAAAAAAAAATGAAGAAGTTCCCAATTACTTTAGTAACGATGAATTTAATAGGGGATTACATATTTATTTTATTACATATATTATGTAATACATTAAAAATGATGAAATCTTGTATTTAATTTTTGGGCTTTTTCCTTTACTTAAAATTTTTCTCCATGCCAAGCATTTCCAAGGATCTGATATGATTTGGGCGGACATTTTGGGTGCCTTCACATAGGCAATGATAATATATGATTAGCACTAAGGGTAGAAAGTTTCGACTATTATAAAGTGGCGAATGTTTTTTATAAGGTTGTGATAAGCTTCTCATATTAAAATGTCTGCGCGATTATCTTTAGTGGCGGAGGTTTTTTTTATAGTGTTGTATATATTATTACATATGATATGTAATATATTAGATGTCAATACTCCCGACTATGCTGTTTTTGCAGTGTTGTGTCCTTCCTTTCTTGCAGGCCAATGATCTTTCAAAGTTTCGATCCTAGACAATTACGGGAAAGAAGCTTGAGTTGGAGGCCGTCAAGCTTTAGAACTTTGAGATTACTGGGAATCGCCTTTAATAACGAATAGAGTCTCCCAATTCATTTTTGTTAAGGACTCTTCGTGGCTTCATTATATATCCACATATTTTGTTTTTGATTGGGATTTGCAGTGGAGTGTTCGCTTTGAACACATTTTCGGTTTTCCTCAACATTTGTGAAGAAAAAGCGATAGGTGATTCCATTTTCTTTATGCGATTCTTCTTAAGTGGGTCATTTTTGATCTAGGATGATCTTTGTGTTCATTTTCAAAGTTTTTCCAGCCATATCTATGGTTTTTGAAAAACATTTTTATGATGAATTTTTTAGATTTTTTTTTTTGTTGTCGCCATATTTCTTTATTTTTGTGTTACGTTGGGTCTGTGGTAGCATATTTTTATTTTAAAAAAAAATCTTTCTATTCTCTCCTAGTTCCTGGTGTTTCAAGGAAGCAAGATATAAATGAATTAAAATACAAAAGATCTTCCCAGGCAGACTACTGTGTTTGAGATACAGGGATATAAAGAAAATGTTTATATTTTTGAAAGAAGCCATCATGACTGAGGTTGCATATAGTCTCCATGATTCGAACTTCTCATTCCTAAATCAATACAGCCATGGCCTTTCCTATGTATTCAAAATCATAAATTTTCTTTCATTTGTAGCAATGGTTTGCCAAAACATGCCTACATTTGCCTTGAAAAATCTGAAATTTCATTTACTTCCATGAGATGAGTAATAAGGAAAAGCTTGCAGACACATGCCCCACATCAGCAGTTGTCATACCCATTATGAGCAAAAAATTATGGAATAAAGATTGAAGCATGTTTAGAAGATGTGTTTACATGTGTAGTTGTTCCAAAAATGGTGATTGCAGAACTCTCCTTACATGTAGTCTTTCATAAAACTCAATATGTAATACCCAGAAAAAGTTCCATTTAAAAACTTCCACTTTTGCAAATTTTGGAAGTTTCTAGGTCCTTTGCATATGTAACTACATGATACTTTGCATACCCAAAAATCTGCAATGTCATTCCTTTTTTCCAAATTCAGAAATTTTTATATCCATTACATGTCCTGCTGCGTGTAATAAAAAATGTAATTGTCTCAAAAAGTTCCCTACTTTTCCATATCCCAAGGGGAACTTTTCATACCAACTACACGTTCAAAAACATGCAGTCACACCAAAAAATTCCACCACTGACTTTTCCAAACGAGAACTTTTTACCCCAACTACATATTTTGTTGCATGTATTTGAATGTGCAGTCGCACCCAAAACTTCCACTGTTGTTCTTTCCAAAAGGGGAAATTTTTACGTCGACTGCATAAGTTGTTGCATGTTTGAAATACACTTGCACCTTCATATGTGGTACACTTTAAAACTTCCAAATTGCATCCATGGCCCACAAAGAGAAACTTTATCACTTCAGCTTGCTTGAAGCCTATTTTGCACAATGATCTACCAAGTTTCAAAATCAAATGGTACATGTGTTTATCCAAAGTTAGAAGAAGCAACCATCAAGCATGGAGGAAAGATGAAATCCAAGTTTCATCAATTTTAGAATGCTTTCAAAATTGATCCCAAGCAGGTAACAACGAATCAATAAGAAGGATCATGAACTTCTTTCCAGTAATGGGTGAAAACGAAGATCATTGATGTTACCAAGTGCAGAAGTTAGTATTGTTTTCTGCATATGTTCCTACTCATTCACAGATTTGAATATTTCTAGAATTTGGCAATTTGGTGGCAGAAAAATCTCTTTGATAATAAATTGATGTAATAGGGTTCGTTTCTTGTCAGACACTTAGTTTATTTTTCATCATGTATTTTGTAATATAGTTTTGACAAGTTCCATGTAAAGCAAAATTTGCAATTACATATTTCATTGCATGTAATCACATTACATAGGACTGTAATGTTTAATAAGTCAATTGTAGTTAATTAATTGTTGAATAAGTCTCGATTAGTTGGATTTCTCCCACTTTTCTCTCTTAGCCCCTCACCTATAAATAAAGGAGGGTGATCAATTGTAATAGATATCTTTATGCATATCAAGAAAACCCTGGTGAGATTGTGCAAGTACAAACTTTGCTTTCATTTGTGCAAGCTAACTTTGAGTGAATAAAAATAGGTGTTTTTCAATCTTTGAGTTGAGGGAGCTTGTGGATTTATTATTTGTGTTCCTATAAGGAGGATTTTGAACTTGAGTTTGTATAGACTTTGCGCTATAATTGTCAATTCAAGTTAGTTACAGTGAATACATAGTCTTTGAGCTGCAGTTCATAACTTTAATAGAGATAGAGTAGAAGGTTCATATGCTTTAAGTCTTTGTGCTTATTCTATTGAAACCTTGTAGTTTAAAATTATAGTGAGATAATATATAAGTCTCTGAGATTATATACATATTTCGTAGTCTATTATCAACTAGTACGCTTAGCAATTAATCTTTCAGTTAATTCAAAGTTTATTGGTATTATTGTTTCAACTAGTATCTAAGTTTCAGGTTAGATTCTGGTTGAGTTATTAGCAATAAGAAGGGCGCCTCCCCTAAGTTGAGAGGAGCGATTTATTCTCACATATTGTGCCTAAATAGTTCATTTTGGAAGTAGTGTGCTTACAGCTACTTACAAAATATTTAGCCAATAGTTTTTGGCAACTCTGTTGGGGATCGAATGCACAAGTGTTTCTTACGAACTAACTTTGAGCAATTGTGGGTAATACATTGTAACTATTTCCAGTTTTTAAAAGGTTGATAAGAAGATTAATCAAGAATTCTTTGAGCTTCTTATTCATTTTATCATCCCGGAGAAGCGACGAAGGACTTTGTTCCTTCTTAGACACTTTGCTTCTTTGAAGTTTTCTCAAAATTATACACACTTATCAGCTGCAATCTTGTTTTGAAAAAAGAAAAGAAGACTAAAACGTTTGTTCTAAAGGAGAGAAATAAATGGAGTTTCATCCCAAGTTAAAGGATTAATTTTAGCTCAATTTATTTGATCCACTCTGGAAGGATTCAAGCACTATTATCAAAGGAAGGGTGAATCCTTAAAGTTCTTACCAAGTTGGTCCCAAGAAGCTAGGCTTTCTCTTCTAGCTCCGTCATCTCTACTTGAGAGAACTACTAGTTATCCACCATCAAAAAAGAAGGATCCTATGCCAAGTGAAGAATCACCTTTCTTTTTCAAGTCATTAATTTCATCCACTCCATTTTTTTTCAACAATGGCTACTGTAGGTCCATGGGGGACTTCTTTTGGTCCTTTGGATCTAACTCCACCGCTTCACCCTCTCCACAAGGTTCCCGTAAGAACTTTCCTAAGTTTTATGGTGATGGGTAACAACATCATAACGAGCATATCAAGGCAGTTTGCATTGCATGTGGTGTGCTTGGTGTTGAAAATCAAGATGTCTCTGTAAGGCTCTTCATAGAGACTTTACAAGGCATTGCTGCAAATTGGTTCTATAATCTTGCTACTAGAGCTATTACTGATTAGGATACATTGAAGACTAAGTTTGAAGCACACTTCAAGCCCGTTGAGGATCAACATTATCTGCTTACTCATATGAAGAAAGAAGCACATGAAGGCATGTATGAATTCATTGCCAAGTTCAACAAACTGGCAAACTAGATTCCAACAGCTTCACAGCCTACCGCTGAAAACCTGAAATGTTTCTTCATTAATACACAGCTTCCAGAAGCCAGATTCTTGTTAAGGAGGTCTTTTCCTATGGATCTAGCAAATTCTCAAACTTTGGCAACAAATATTGAGGATTATCTTATCATGGCTGGTAAGATTCGTAAGGACCGGTCAAATGGGAATTCTTTCAATGAGAATTCTTATAATGATGGTTTAGCTTCAAGAAGTACTGACCCTATTGTTCAGAAGCCAGCCAATGAGTTACTTTCTCTTAAAAAGTAAATTTCGCAGGGATCTTTTTCTGCTCCATACAAGGATGTCCCACGGAGAATATTTCCAAATGCTTCTCACAACTACACAGCTAAGAATCAAGAAAATCTTCCCCCTCCTACGAAGAGGCTTGCACTTGAAGCTCTGCTAGGAAGATCAGCCACGGGGCACTATGAGAATGATCAAACTAGTTTTATACCAGAAGATTATCAAGAGGAGGAGAATGTTGCTCTATATAATAAAAATGATGAAGCAGCTGGAAACTCTAGCATTGGGTATGTACACTATGATGATACAAAACCTGAGGATGATTTTGGTTATGCATACGTGGTTATGATGCATTCTCAAATGTAGTTAGCTTGTCAAAGAGAGGAGGCTGCAAAGGCAAAAAGTGTTGATAAAGTACAAACACCAATCACTATTGCAAAACAAGGAACTCCACTGCCAACCCTTCCTAAGGATGCAACTAATAACCAAGTAAGTACACCTACTCTTCCTATTTCATCTAATGTACCCAAACCCAGTACGTCAAATCCAAAGCCCCGGGCTAAGAATTTTTCTACTTCTTTAGCAAGTTCTTTTCAAGCTTTTGACATCATAGATCATGCTAAAAAGACCAAAGTTTAGATGTCTGAGGTTGAATATCTTCAAGTGTATCTAGATCAGTTGGAAATTCTTACTAATTTTGTCAAAGATTCCCAACCCACACAAACTCTCAATAATGTTTCAGAGCCTAAGAATTTACCCAATAACCTAGTTACTATCCCAACCTCCATTTCTAGAAAAATAGAGCCTTTTTATATTTCCTTGTTGATAAATGGTTTCAAGCTTAGCAATTATGTTATTGATTCTGGAGCCTCTGATAACATCATGCCGGCTAAAGTAGCGGATGCATTGGGTCTTACCTTGACAAAGACTTTTGGAAGTTTCTATTCCATGGAGAATAAGCAAGTGCATCTTAGAGGGAAAATTAAGGATGTACAATTTGCATTCGCTTCCTTCCCAGAAAATAATATTAAGATGACCTTCTTGGTCACAAACGTTCCTAATTCTAATGGAATATTACTTGGGTGTAACTTTTGTAAAGATGTAGGGGGCGAAATCAACATGGATATGTCCCAGGCAAGGATACCCATTAAGGGTATTATGTAGAAACTACTTCCTGAGAGGGAGACCAAGTACATAGTTGTCAAATCTGATGACCCTCATGCTCAAATATTGTTTGAGTTAGTAGGAATGGGAAATTACTACCTTCATGCTGATGAACTTTTAGAATTTGCACAAGACTGGACTGATGGATCGGAAGGTTCTTCCTGTCTCTCTGATACTGATAGATTTGTAGATGAAAGTGATGATCAAGAGATGAACCTTAGTTCAGATGGATCTTTCACCATGGTTGAAGTTGAATCTTTGACAATGGTTGAAAAAGCTATGAGTCCTACTCAAAGTTTGACGGAAGAAAGTACCAGTGTTTCCAATGATGTTTGGATGTTGAAATTTGACGGTAGCTACGCATCTTTGGGATCCGGTGTGGGGATAGTCTTGATATCTCCAAAAGGATATTTTTCCCCCTTTTCCTTCCAATTGTAGTTCAACAATACTAACAACAGAGCTAAATATGAGGCTTTGTTATTGGGTATTGAAATGGCGCACAAGAAGGGAATTAAGAATTTGCATGCTCAAGGTGATGCTGAATTAGTGGTTTGTCAAGTTTGTAATCAGTACCAGATAAGAAATGAAAGGTTGAAACATTACCGCAATTTGGTGTGGGATTGCATCGAGCCATTTGATGCTTTCAACATTTCTGTGGTTCCAAGGGAGTATAATGATAGAGCTGATTCTCTTGCTGCATCAACTACTTTATTGTTTCCTCACAAAGATTTTGTTGATCACCTATATCAGATTGAGTTGGTTTTTTGTCCAAGTGTTCCAGAACAATTCAGATCATTGGAAAGTTTTCAATGATGATAATAAAATTATCAATTTCCTTGAAACAAAGGATAATTTTGATGAGCTCTATTTTGAGGGTAGCGAGTCATCATCCAGAGAATCAGTTCCAGATATTGATTCAAAAACTAGCGAAGAATTCATTCAATTGAAGGGAAACAAAATCCCTAAAGGTTTAGTCTCTCTTGAGAAGCTTTTTGACAAACGTGATAGGTATGTCAAGAAACAACAATAATTAGGGACCGATTCTACCATGGACTATGAGAAATATAATCTCGGATCAGAGGTTGATCCAAAAATGGTCAACATTGGAAAGTGTTGTACTCTTGAGGAAAGGGAGAGGTTTATATCTTTGTTAAGTCAATATATTGATGTCTTGGCGTATTCATATGATGATCTAAAATCTTTTCATCCAAAAAATGTGTAGCATGAAATTCCTCTCAAGCTTGGTGTCATGCCATTCTGACAGAAGCAAAGGCAATATAATCCAAATATTTCAAGAACAATACTTTCTGAAATCCAAAAGATGGTGGATACAAGAATTATCTTTCCTATTCACCATTCAATGTGGATACAAAATATAGTACCAGTGCATAAAAAGAATGGATAAATTTGCATTTGTGTGGATTCCAGGAATCTCAATCAATTGTCATTTAAAGACAATCTCCCATTGCCGGTAATGGATCAAGTTTTGAAAATAGTAATGGGTTCTGAAATGTTGTCCATGCTTGATAGATTTTCTGGCTACAATTAAATTAAGGTCAATGAAGATGATCAACACAAGATCGCATTCACAATGCCATGGGGTACCTTTTCATATTGGAGGATGCCTTTTGGTCTCGTTAATGCAGGTGCAACATTTTAGCGAGCGATGAACCTTGCTTTCTGGGAAATTATGGATAAGTTTATTGTTGTTTATTTAGATGACTTGACTGTATTTTCTAAGAATTGGCAAGATCGTTTTTATCATCTTCAGCAAGTTCTTGAAAGATGTAGGCGACATGGTGTTTCTCTTAACACTAAGAAGTCAGTTTTTGGCATGACTAAAGGAAAGATTTTGGGACACATTGTGTCCAAAGAAGGCATACAAATTGATCATGAAAGGGTTAAATCAATACAAAGTCTTTCGCTTCCCTCAAGAAAAACAACAGTACATTCTTTCTTCAAAAAAGTGAATTTCTTGCGAAGGTTTATTCCATACTTAGCTGAGAAGACTCGTCATATCATGGATATGATGAAAGATAAAAATATTTTCCGATGGAGTTTAGAAGGAAGAGGAGTGTTTGCAGACATCAAAGAAGCAATCACGCATGCTCCAGTATTGGTTTGCCTGGATTACACAAAGTATTTTATCATGTATAGTTATGCTTCTGAGCATACTATGTCTTCGATTCTAATGCAGAGAAACAATGAGGGAGTTGAGTCTCCTATCTCACTTATGAGCCGCCCATTGAAATCTCACGAGTTTAAGTACACCCAAATGGAGAAGCATGATTTTTCCATTGTTAAAGCAGTAAAGCATTTTAGGTTCTATATTCTAAATTCACACGTCATAGCTTGGTGCCCGATACTACGGTCAAGACAATATTAACACAGCAAGATTTTGGTACTAAAAGAGGAACTTGGGTTGCAAATATCCAAAAATATGACATGGAAATGAAGTCTACAAAGCTTGTTCATGGAAAAGGTTGATGTCAGCTTATGGCTGAAAATAAACCAACTGAAGTGGAAGCAGAAATTTCACAATCTCTTCCAACTATCTTGTTTGTTAGTACAACAAAGGAGTGGTATTCCAATATTGCTCATTTTCTAACTTATGACGAGTGTCCTCCACACCTGTCATATAAGGAGAGATGAAGCATAAAGTTGAAGGCTTTAAACTTTATCCTATGGGAAAGTGGTTTGTATAAGCGAGGTGTGGATGGAACATTTCATCATTGTGTTAATAAAGTACAATAGGTACGGTTACTAGAGTCTTTTCATAACCTTGCATGTGGTGGTCATTTTTCCGCACCAGTTACAACTCACAAGATCCTGAGGGCGAGGTATTACTAGCCTACTAGGTTTCAAGATGCATACCATTGGGTGCGTAAATGCAAGTTGTGTCAATAATTAGTAGGAAAGCAAAAAATTCCCGCGCTACCGTTGAAGCCAGTTGTAATCGAGGAAATATTTCAGCAATGGGGACTTGATTTCATCAGCATAATTAATCCATCTTCAAGTAAGGGGCACACATATGTTCTTATGACAATGGATTAATCTCACCAAATGGGTGGAGGAAATACCAACAAAGCATGCTACATCTGAGGTGGTGTGCAATTTATTGAAGGAGAACATCATATCGCGTTTTGGCGTTCCCCATAAGAATGTGATGGATAATGCAGTTGCATTCTGATCAAATGATATTACATAGTTTTGTTATGTTTATGGGATAACTTTGGCACACTCATCCAGTTATTACCCTCAAGGTAATGGTCAAGCATAATCCACTAACAAGAACCTAGTTACCATTATCAGGAAGTTGGTGGATCAAAATCAAAGATCTTGGAACAAAGCATTGTACGATGCATTGTGGGTAGATCAAATCACACCCAAGTGAGCAATTGGCATCTCACCTTTTCAGTTGTTGTATGGGTTACATGATGAAATTCCTATTACTTTACAGCTTCCCGCTTTGAGGTTAGCCAAGGCAATTGAAGATGAAACATTTGAAAATGTCAAGGATAAAAGGATAATGTTCCTGTCTGCACTGGAGAAACAACGTACCCAAGTGCTAGATCGCATAATAGAACATCAGAATCAGGTGAAGGTTCTCTTTGACAAGAAAGAAAAACAAAGAGAGTTTCAAGTTGGTGATCACGTATTACTTTGGGATAAGCGAAGAGAACCTAAAGGTATGCATGGGAAGTTTGATACTATGTGGCATGGTCCTTTCATGATTCATCAAATCTCTGGAGAAAACAGTTTCCTATTGGCATACCGAGATGGAACACCATTTGCACTACCCTATAGTGGACAACACCTGAAGCATTATTTTGAAAGAGCTCCAGAAAAGTGCTACTGTACATAAAATTCCAAGTCTTTGAGTCTTTTTGTTTTTGAGTCTTTTTTTTAGTCTTTTGTTTTGTCATTTTGGTCGCCTGACTCTATAGCCCAATGGAATGGAAGAAGACACTTAGAGAATTGGATTCTACATCTCTTGTCGTCTCCAAGGATGGACAATAAATGTTCCCCAATCAGAGCCAATTGTTTTTGCTATTTTTGTTTTTTGTATAAAATTGTGACAACTATATTAAATTTAATATTTTTGATTAAATTTAATGTGCTTCTTTTTAAACTCTAAGTTTGTCATTATAAATAAATAAATTCTTTTATTTATTTATTTATTTTGATCTTTTGTTTGTTTTAGTAAATAAATAGACTTGTTTATTTATTTACATTTATTTTCATTTTTATTTTTTGTCTTTGATAATATATTTATGATATATTATTAATTTTTATTTCCTAAGTTCTTAAAGATTTTTAATATTAATTGCGGTTTATATTTTAAATATAATACAAATAATGTTAAATTTTTTGTCTTACCTCCAAGTTTTTCTCAAAGAATTTTAATATTAATTGCACTTTATATTTTAAATATAAAGTGAATAATATTAAAATTATTTGACTTTGGTTTATCTCGTCCATATTACAAAAGTTTCATCTTGTATTGCTCGTTAAGTGTAATACATTAAATTTTTTATAAAAAAATGAAGAAGTTCCCAATTACTTTAGCAAAGATGAATTTAATTGGGGATTACATATTTTATTTTATTACATATATTATGTAATACATTAAAAACGATGAAACCTTGTATTTAATTTTTGGGCTTTTTCCTTTACTTAATATTTTTCTCCATGCCAAGCATTTCCAAGGATCTGATATGCTTTGGGCAGAAATTTTGGATGCCTTTACATAGGCAATGATAATATACGATTAGCACTAACCGTAGAAAGTTTCGACTATTATAAAGTGGCGGATGTTTTTTATAAGGTTGTGATAAGGTTCTCATATTAAAATGTCCACGCGATTATCTTTAGTGGCAGAGGTTTGTTTTTATAGTGTTGTATATATTATTACATATGATATGTGATATATTAGACATCAATACTCCTAACTATGTCATTTTTGCAGTGTTGCGTCCTTCCTTTCTTGCAGGCCAATGATCTTTCAAAGTTTCAATCCTAGACAATTACGTGAAAGAAGCTTGAGTTTAAGGCCGCCGAGTTTTAGAACTCTGAGATTACTGGCAGTCGCCTTTAATAACGAATAGAGTTTCCCAATTCGTTTTTGTTAAGGACTCTTCGTGGCTTCATTATATATCCACTTTTTCAATTTTTGATTGGGATTTGCAGTGGAGTGTTCACTTTGAACACATTTTTGGTTTTCCTCAAATTTGTGAAGAAAAAGCGATAAGTGCTTCTATTTTCTTTATGTGATTCTTCTTAAGTGGGTCATTTTTTATCTACGCTGATCTTTGTGTTCATTTTCCAAGTTTTTCCAACCATATCTTTGGTTTTTGAAAAACATTTTTATGATGAATTTTTCAGATTTTGTTTTTTGTTGTTGTCATATTTCTTTATTTTTGTGTTATGCTGGGTCTGTGGTAGCATCTTTTTGTTTAAAAAAAAAAGCTTTCCATTCTCTCCTAGTTCTTGGTATTTCAAGGAAGAAAGATATAAAGGAATTAAAATACAAAATATCTTCCCAGACAGACTATTGTGTTTCAGATACATGGATATAAAGAAAAAATTTATATTTTTGAAAGAAGCCATCATGACTGAGGTTGCATATAGTCTCCATGATTCAAACTTCTCATTCCTAAATCAATGCAGCCATGACCTTTTCTATGTATTTAAAATAATAACATTTCTTTCATTTGTAGAAATGGTTTGCCAAAACATGCATACATTTACCTTGAAAAATATGAAATTCCCTTTACTTCCATGAGATGAGTAATAAGGAAAAGCTTGCAGACACATTCCTTACATCAGCACTTGTCATACCCATTATGAGAAAAAAATTATGGAATAAAGATTGAAGCATGTTTAGAAGATGTGTTTACATGTGTATATGAAAGTGTAATGCTTCCAAAAAGCTTCATTTGCAAGTCCTAGTTGTTCCAAAAATGGTGATTGCAGAACTCTCCTTACATGTATTCTTTCATGAAACTCAATATGTAATACTCGGAAAAAGTTCCATTTACAAAATTCTACTTTTGCAAATTTTGGAAGTTTCTAGGCCCTTTGCATATGTAACTACATGATACTTTACATACCCAAAAATCTCCAATGTCATTCCTTTTTTTCAAATTCGGAAGTTTTTATATCCATTACATATACTGCTACGTGTAATAAAAAATGTAATTGTCTCAAAAAGTTCCCTACTTTTCCATATCTCAAGGGGAACTTTTCATACCAACTACACGTTCAGAAAAATGCAAAGAAACATGTAGTCACACCAAAAACTTCCGCTACTTAATTTTCCAAATGGGAAATTTTTACCCCAACTACATATTTTATTGCATGTATTTGATGTGCAGTAGCACCCAAAACTTCCACTATATTTTTCCAATAGGGGAACTTTTTACCTCGACTGCATAAGTTGTTGCATGTTTGAAATACACTTGCACCTTCATATGCATTACACTTTAAAACTTCCAAATTGCATCCATGGCCCACAAAGAGCAATGTTTTCACTTCAGCTATGCTTGAAGCCCAGTTTGAGCAACGATCTACCAAGTTTCAAAATCAAATGTTGCAGGTGTTTATCCAAAGTCAGAAGAAGCAACCATCAAGCACGGAGGAAAGATGAAATCCAAGTTTCATCAATTTTAGAATGCTTTCAAAACTGATCCCAAGTACGTGACAGTGAATCAATAAGAAGGATCATGAACTTCTTTCTAGTAATGGGTGAAAACGAAGATCATTGATGTTACCAAGTGCAGAAGTCAGTATTATTTTCTGCAGATGTTCCTACTCATTCACAGATTTGAAGATTTCCAGCATTTGGCAATGTGATGGCAGAAAAATCTCTTTGATAAGAGATTGATGTAATAGGGGTCGTGCCTTGTCATACACTTATTTTATTTTTCATCATGAATTTTGTAATATAGTTTTGACAAGTTGCATGTAAAGAAAAATTTGTAATTACATATTTCCTTGCATAAATAACATTACATAGGACTGTAATGTTTAATAAGTCAATTGTAGTTAATTAATTGTTGAATAAGTCTTGATTAGTTGAGTTTCTCCCACTTTTTTCTCTTATCCCCTCACCTATAAATAAAGGAGGGTGCTCATTGTAATAGATATCTTTATGCATAGCAAGAAAACCCTGGTGAGATTATGCAAGTACAAACTTTGCTTTCATTTGTGCAAGCTAACTTTAAGTGAATAAAAAGTAGGTGTTTTTAAATCTTTGAGTTGAGGGAGCTTGTGGATTTATTATTTGTGTTGCTATAAGGAGGATCTTGAACTTGATTTTGTATAGACTTTGTGCTATAATTGTCAATTCAAGTTAGTTATAGTGAATACATAGTCTTTGAGCTGCAATTCATAACTTTATTAGAGATAGAGTAGAAGGTTCATATGCTTTAAGTCTTTGTGCTTATTCTATTGAAACCTTGTAGTTTAAAATTATAGTGAGATAATATATGTCTTTGAGCTTATATACATATTTCATAGTCTATTATCAACTAGTGCGCTTAGCAATTAATCTTTTAGTTAATTCAAAGTTTATTGGTATTATTGTTTCAACTAGTATCTAAGTTTCATGTTTGATTTTGGTTGAGTTATTAGCAATAAGAAGGGTGCCTCCCCTAAGTTATGAGGAGAGATTTATTCTCACATACTGTGCCTAAATAGTTCATTTTGGAAGTAGTGTGCTTACGTCTACTTACAAAATATTTATCCAACAATTTTTGGCGATTCTACTGGGGATCGAACACATAAGTGTTTCTTATGAACTAACTTTGAGTAGTTGTGGGTGATACATTGTAACTAATTCTAGTTTTTAAAAGGTTGATAAGAAGATTAATCAAGAAGTCTTTGAGCTTCTTATTCATTTTATCATCCCGGAGAAGCGACGAAGGAATTTTTTCCTTCTTAGACACTTTGCTTCTTTGAAGTTTTCTCAAAATTCTACACACTTTTCAACTGCAATCTTGTTTTGAAAAAAGAAAAAAAGACTGAAATGTTTGTTCTAAAGGAGAGAACTAAATGGAGTTTCATCCCAAGTTGAAGGATTACTTTTAGTTCAATCTAGTTGTTCCACACTGGAAGTATTCAAGCATTATTATCAAAGGAGGAAGGGTGAATCCTTAAAGTTCTTACCAAGTTGGTCCCAAGAAGCTAGGCTTGCTCTTCTAGCTCTGCCATCTCCACTCGAGCGAACTACTAGTTATCCACCATAAAAAAAGAAGGATCCTCTGCTGAGTGAAGAATCACCTTTCTTTTTCAAGCTATTAATTTCATCCACTCCAATTTTTCTGAACAATGGCTGTTGTAGGTCCATGGGGGACTTCTTTTGGTCCTTTGGATCTAACTCCACCGCTTCACCCTCTTCCACAAGGTTCCCGTAAGAAATTTCCTAAGTTTTACGGTGATGGAAAACAACATCTTGACGAGCATATCAAGGCATTTTACATTGCATGTGGTGTGCTTGGTGTTGAACATCAATATGTCTCTATAAGGTTCTTCATAGAGACTTTACAAGGCACTGCTGCAGATTGGTTCTATAATCTTGCTACTGGAGCTATTACTGATTGGGATACATTGAAGACTAAGTGTGAAGAATGCCTCAAGCCCGCTAAGGATGAGCATTCTCTGCTTATTTAGATAAAGAAGGAAGCACATGAAGGCATGCATGAATTCATTGCCAATTTCAACAAACTTGCAAACTGGATTCCAATAGCTTCACAACCTACTGCTGAAAACCTAAAATGTTTCTTCATTAATACACAGCTTCCACAAGTCAGCTTCTTGTTAATGAGGTCTTTTCCTATGGATCTAGTGAATGCTCAAACTTTGGAAACAAATATTGAGGATTATCTTATCATGGCTGGTAAGATTTGTAAGGACCAGTCAAAAGGGAATTCTTTCAATGAGAATTCTTATAATGATGGTTCAGCTTCAAGTAGTACCGACCCTATGGTTTAGAAGCTAGCCAATGAGTTACTTGCTCTTAAAAAGCAAATTTCTCAGGGATCTTTTGCTGCCCCATACAAGAATGTCCCACGGAGAACATTTTCAAATGCTGCTCACAACTACGCGGCTAAGAATCAAGAAAAGTTTCCCCCTCCTCCGGAGAGGATTGCACTTGAAGCTTTGCTAGGCAGATCATCCACGGGGTACTATGAGAATGATCAAATTGGTTTTATACCAGAAGATTATCATTTTTCTACACTAGTCACAGCTCACACGATCCTGAGGGTGAGGTATTATTGGCCTACTATGTTTCAAGATGTGTACCATTGGGTGCATAAATGCGAGTTGTGTGAACATTTCATAGGAAATAAAAAAATTCACGCGCTACCATTGAAGCCAGTTATAATTGAGGAACCATTTCAGCAATAGGGACTTGATTTCATCGGCGTAATTAATCTGTCTTCAAGTAAGGGGAATACATATGTTCTTATGCCAATGGATTACTTCACCAAATGGGTGGAGGAAATACCAACAAAGCATGCTACATATGCGGTGGTGTGAAATTTCTTGAAGGATAACATCTTATCACATTTTGGCATTCCCCATAAGATTGTGATGGATAATGCGCTGCGTTCTCATCAAATGATATGACATAGTTTTGTTATTATTATGGGATCAGTTTGGCGCACTCATCCAATTATTATCCTCAAGGTAATGGTCAAGTAAAATCCACTAACAAGAACCTAGTTACCATTATCAGGAATTTGGTAGATGAAAATCAAAGATCTTGGCACAAGGAATTGTACAATCCATTCTGGGCAGATCAAATCACACCCAAGCAAGTAATTGGCATGTCACCTTTTCATTTGTTGTATGGGTTAGATGTTGAAATCCCTATTACTTTAGAGCTTCCCGCTTTGAGGTTATCCAAGGCAATTGAAGATGAAACATTTGAAAATGTCGTGGATACAAGGATAATGTTCCTGTCTGCACTCTGGTGAGATTGTGTAAGTACAAACTTTGTTTTCATTTGTGCAAACTAACTTTGAGTGAATAAAAAGAAGGTGTTTTTCTATCTTTGAGTTGAGGGAGCTTGTGGATTTATTATTTGTGTTTCTATAAGGAGGATTTTGAACTTGATTTTTTATAAAATTTGCGCTATAATTGTCAATTCAAGTTAGTTACAGTGAATACATAGTCTTTGAGTTGTAATTCATAACTTTATTAGAGATAGAGTAGAAGGTTCATATGCTTTAAGTCTTTGTGCTTATTCTATTGAAACCTTGTAGTTTGAAATTATAGTGAGATAATATATAAGTCTTTGAGCTTATATACATATTTCATAGTCTATTATCAACTAGTACACTTAGCAATTAATCTTTCAGTTAATTCAAAGTTTATTGGTATTATTGTTTCAACTAGTATCTAAGTTTCAGGTTAGATTCTGGTTCAGTTATTAGCAATAAGAAGGGTGCCTCCCCTAAGTTGAAAGGAGAGATTTATTCTCACATATTGTGCCTAAATAGTTCATTTTGGAAGTAGTGTGCTTACGGCTACTTACAAAATATTTAGCCAAAAAGACCAATGACTAGAGGACGTAGGAATCCACATAGAAATTTTGATCTCCCTTCCTCATCTAGGTGTCCACATGCTTGACGATAATGTCAGCCCAGTAAAATCATGCCTTGTTGGTCGTCATACAATATAGGAAGTAGTACATCCAGGGGGTGAACTCTCAAGCATGGGGTTTCCTGAAAATCCTGCATAGAAATATAATTTTGGCCTAGATGGGCTCCTTGAAGTCAGAGTGAGGGATATCCATGCCCATCTTCTTGAAGTCCCAACATAGAATTTTTAGCCATTCCTAATTGAGGTGGCGCACGGCTAGATCAGCCGCATCCTTAAACTTTGTGAACAAAGTGGCCCCGGTGAGAGTAACAACATTTGGAAAGAACAAAATGCGCCATCCAATGACAGTGACATTGTGGTCCAAGGTTAAGATGGGCACCGGGTACCTGAGAGGGTTGGGAAGAATCAAAACAACTGCCAAATTGGCTGGGTTGTAACATTTATCCAAGAGCATGATAAGCTCTGGCGCTTGCATTGAGTACGAAAAACCATCTACTTGAATGATTCCAAATGCTACTAAGTTAATTGAGATAGGGTTGTTGGCCCCTCACTATTGGTGTATTACCTTAAGGAGGGCTTTGAATTCTTCATGGGTGTCGATATTTGTATCTATGACCTCTTTTAGAGTTGATTCAATTTGAGACCCCAGAATTGTCTTGCCTTTCTTATATTTTTGGGTCAATGGGAGCTTTTCCAACATCTTTTCTGCCTTGGACTTTTTGGCAGTGCTTTCCAAAATACTTGGAATTTTGGGACTTCCTAGGGGTGTAGATATTGAAGCCATTTCTTCCTTGCCTTAACTTGTACCTGCAAACTAGGTAACAGTCAGTGTATGAAATTTTATAAACACAGATTCTGGGCTCTGATATTTTGGGCGCGACTGTTCACTTGGTATTCTGAAAAAAGACATCATTAGTCCTTGAAAAATAATATCAGGGATTTATCTCTAATGTAACCATTTCACAATATTTAAAACTTCTCCCTTGCACCCAAAAGACTAGAAATGGTGACTCAACAAGGAAATTGAGATAGAAAAGTCTGGGATCAGCAAAATACATGGAACCTGACCAAAAAGGATGGTGGTGTCAAAGACAAGATGGGAAAACCTATCGTCGTACCTTGACATGTGCAAACCCACTTGGCTAAGTAATGAAAATTAATCAACAATTGTTTTAGCACGAGTGACATCAATGCCACTTGGGAAACATTTTAATGTTTGAACATGGGAATTAATTCTTTCATTAAGACAAAAATGATAGAGGAGAGAGAAATATTAACGACCTGGTAGCGAGCCAACCTCTAAAACTAGCATAGCTATCACCTCAACATGAAGGTTACATCAACCAAAAAGGTGGACGCATTTATTTGGAGGACATGGTCTTTAGACCTCGTAAATAATCCTGAGAAATGACATCCTTAGGAGTTACCACCATGGGACCTGCACTAAAAATGACTCTCAGAGACACATAGTCTCCTTAGTGCAAGAGGGCGAAATTTTAACTAACTCAACAATGTACAGTCGACATAAGAAATTAAGAACGCACAGAGAGCTCAAAATTTATAGAACTCAACTCTCATCTACAGGGATCAAAAAAGCATTTACATGTAACTTACAACACTCTATGGACATATATTTACAAAATTTACAGACTGCAGAGCTAGGCACAAAATGCTACTTACAAAGAATTTACAACCAAGGAAGACATACGTCTCACCTTTGAGCCAGACGACCACGAAGATAACAGGATGCACCAGGTCTAGGAGAAACAATGTGCCAAATGATAAGCACAACCTAGATGACAAGGGAGGATGAACACCCAAAAACATAGAAATCCCAAATGAACAAAAGCCGAATGAAAAACAAAAAAAACAAACAGACAAAAGAAAAAAAGAAAAAAAAGTGAAAATAACAGCAACAACAATAAATGAACCAGAAAAAAACAATGAATGGAAACAAAAAAGAAAAGACATAATGAAAATAAAATAATCCCAAGGGCCTACCTAAAACTCAAAATGTTGAAAAGGGGTACTACAAACGGCCTCACTCTATCACCTAAATAGTCTTGGAGAATCATTGAACACACCTCATCACCTTCTAGCTCAAAAACCTTAGCTTGAAAAACAAATTTCTTCGTTGTCAAGATAATTTGCCAGAAGGTAATTAGTTCATGGTAAATGTAAAAATGACAAGGTAGAAGGCCTTAAATAATGCCTAGGGGAGCGCATTAGTTACCAAAAGTTACTCCAAGAAACAAGTTGGCCACCGAAGTCTGGGCCTCGGGGCACCCAACGATCATTCATCTTAAAAAAGAAAGAGGGATGATCGACAGGTCTCAAAGGTCCAAAAATCAACAGCTCCAAGAAACAACACTATGGAATCCGGATCCCAGAGTGGACAAAAGACAAGAGAAAAGACAAGACAAGGGCAAGGTCCCGAAAAGGAAAAGAGGCAAAATGAAGCCAAGGTAAGAAAGAAGGGGGACCTGACATTTTGCACACAAAATGTAGGGATGGGTATGCAGGGCATAACACATGGCTATGGATTTTTCAAATGAATAAGAACATATATCTTCAAAGGATAATTCCTTCTTTTATCCATTTTGTAAGTTGTGCACACTATTTTTGAGTTCATTGACTTGTTGGGCTAAATCGGGAGCATTGTGAGGTGTGAACTTTGGTCCAAAAGATTTTCCACCTCCCAATTCTGAGGCCAAAAATCTTGTTGAGGTCACACCGACCGTAAGAGGAGGTGTATAATGATAACCTCAAGACATTTATTGAGTAGATGTCTTCATCGCGGATGACAGGAATGTGAATTGTGATGATGAAACTAGACGTGTAGATAAGGGGATAGAAGTATGTGGTATGTTGAAAATACTAGTGCCAACACTGGTAGTGGTGTTTTTTTAGTATGAGTGTTATTATGTGAGGTGATGTTGGGCAAGACACCAAGGATCTGTTGGAGTTGTTCCCCTGTTAATTAAAATATTTGTTGTGAAGTTGATGTGAGGATTGATGTAGAAGGTCCACCGGAAGTGGCCTTTCCTTTGTCATGTGATGATGTTGCATTTCAGGTTGAGTTTGTGTTTGCAGCAACCATAGCCCTGATGATATTGTTGACAGGGAGAGATTCATCAAAATCAAAGGGTATTGTGAACCCATTCTTGATAAGGTTAATAAAAATATCTCCACCATTATGACTGATGGCTTTCTTAACCATCTCTAGATTATATGGATCACTAAGGAATTCAATCACTTGAGTGGATCTTTCTTCATGATCAACCAATTCATTCTCTTCAAGGGATTGAGTTTATTAAGATTGATTGATTTGATTGATTTGATTTGGTATTTGATTTGAAGGTTTTTAGATGAAAACCTAAGTAAAACAACACCTTATAATAATGTAAACACAAGGGATTGATTTTTGGATAATGTCTTCTCCTACTTGGTGATTGACTTGTGATCCAAAGAAAAAAAAAAGACAAGATCAATGGATTTTATTGCTTGAGACAGACTAATATTTTGCAAGCAATAATGTGTTTACTAGAGATGAAGGTCTGAAACACTTTGATTAGGATCTTTCAACCTAATGATGATGAAGGAGTGAAAGCCTGGATTTGATTTGATTTGATTGATTTGATTTACGTCCAAAATTGATTGATTTTTATTTCTCCAAGGAGGAAATGATGATCTTGTGATAATGAGGAAGTGGTGAATTGATTCGAGCAGATTCCAAAGTCAATAAATAAGGCTTAATCGTATCTCTTGAAACAAATGAAGGTATGATTCACATGATTATTGGCCATTGCACGGGAAATTTTATTGTTGTAGTGATGTTAATATTCGTTGGCTTTTCTATCAGCTTCTTTCTCCTCTCTATAGACACAGGGAACTGGGAGTTTGACTTTCTTATGCTTTCCTAAATCGGTCATGTCTCATGGAGAGAATATAGATTTTAACCAGGTGAATGAATGTTTGGTGATAAATGATTTTAGGAGCTTCCAAGGAATCAAAATTTTGATTCTTTTACTGAGTCTGATAGCTCAATATTTTCAAGCAAAGTCGACAATTTTTAGACGCAGATGATGATCTACGAAGATGACCATTCTGAATCAAAGATGACAGTTCTTAGATAGAGACAACAGTCTCAGGTCAGAGACAAAAGTTTAGATTCAGAGCATTTTTTGATGAAATTTGATCAACAAGGTCTTCTAGTCTGATTTTCGATCAATTATTCAATGACAAGAACTAATTTTCAAGCATTTAAACCAGAAAAAATAACAGTCATATTTATGAAACCATCCAATAAGGGATAAAGCAACCTTGAGGGATACAATAAATTGTGACAAATTTAACTAATGGGAAGTTTGTGTATGTTCAAGTTGCCAATGTTTTGAAAACACTCAAGCATAACCTACCTATGGAATTGGGCTTAGCTTGAAAATATTTTCCCACAAATGTAGGCACACACACGAGAGCTAATCAGAATATGGTCATCACCAAGCATGCAATAGCTCCAGCCATGATGTCATATTATTCAACTCCAAATGCTCAAGGTGGCACAAATGTGCGAGTATCTTGGGGAGGTTACTATCCTCCTTGCACAAATATTATTAAGCTTTCAGGGGTGAATGAGGTAGGCTTCTACTTTAACAGTTCTTAGTATAGGTCTCCATTCAGATATGTCCTTTGTGTTTGTATAAGCATGATTAAGGTGTATAGCCCCACAAAGCACCTTAGCACAAGCAGTTACATAAACATGATTGAGACCTCGCAACCCTACTTTGTGTTAGGCATGAGCCGAGTATAAGCTCTAACAATATCTGACTTTCGAGGCTTTAACCCCAAGAAGTGTTTTTTTTTAATGTGAGTTGGAGTGGTGGGCTTACACCTCATTCTCATGTGGGTCATTCCTGAGAGCTTTTTACCTCAACCAGAAGGCCCAACTAAAGGATTAATTCAAATAATGGATTAGCAATGAAAGGAGTCTGGATTTATGATTTTCCCACAGGGAGAAAAGAGCATACTCTCCTATCCGATGTTGTTTTCTCCCAAACACATCAAATAAATTTTGTTCTTTCCCAAGGTTACTTTCTAAGTGAAATGCCAAATGAGTATAGGTTTTTTATTATCTCATAAAAGAAAAGAGTATACTCGCCTATCACTTAATAAAATACTACAAGTGAACCATTTTTAAGGTGCTTAAGAAAAATTAAGGAAAACAAAATGTATGTCCATATCCCCTAGGCAACCTGCAAAAATAACCAGTGAGTAGATTGATTTTTGTGTTCTTCCAATGTTCTGCAACTTGAAAAGGTTAGTAGTTTCTTATATTAATCTTCAGATTCGTGGTGCTACAAAACCCAGATAAAATTAGTAACACAAAACCTTGCTGAAAATGGAAATTTTTTATAACAGAGCATAGACGACAGTTCCAGGTTGCAGACAAAATTCTGTGGAGATGACAGTTAGAAGGTGGAGATGACAGTTAACAAGCGCAGATGATTGTCAGAGCGCAGGCGATAATGTATAAAAATTCTAGAAATAGTATACCTGACAATGCGATATTCTAGGAGAAAAGACGACCGAACCTAAGCGCAGACGATAATCTACGGAGACGACAATCAACCTGTGCAGATGACGATTTATAAACTAGGGTTAATTAATTTTCATTAAAAAGAAATTTTTTTCTCAAAAAATTTGAACAGCATTTTACTTTGTAAAATCAATGTCGTGTCAGAAACCCGAGAGCAAAAAACTTGAAATATCCCAAAAATAGCTTAAAAACTTTAACAATTTATGTTTATGTTTAACCAAGGTGGAAATGTTGATCTGCATAGACAATAATCTGCGCAACTAACCATTCAGCACAAACGATCGTTCCAGGGCAGAGACAACTCTACGTAACAGTTTCCAAAATATTGCAGAAAGTTTGATAAAGTGTTTAAATTTTAGGGACATAGGTCCCACCGGGCATTCCAAAATGTATATAGTGGAAACCTACCTATTGGGAGCATGCTCAGATATGCAAATGTTAGAGATATAAAATTATATAAACTAAATTAACATATCAAAGCATACTAAAAAACAAAGCCTTTCACCATAACCTCTGATGAGCCAAACAAGGGCACCCAAGCCATGTTGATTTTCTCTTAGAGAGGGTTGTGGGTGTTCTATCCTAACACAATATTCAAATCCCACTATGATTAAATGATTGAAATGACAAATGCAAACAAGATGCAATAGTATTGAATAGCTCAAGAACTAGTCTCAAGCATTCAATGAAAGATGAGGAGTAGATATGAACTAAATGCAAGAATCTAGAAGTGAATGCAAACTAAGAACTATAAATGAGATCTAATTACCATGATTTAAATGCAACAACTACCAAACAAGTTAGTATAAAATCTCTAAATGCACGAAAGATATTTAGACAAAAACTAACATAATAACTCTAAATGCAAGATGATGGATGATTACTCTTGGCAAGGCTCCTATTTATAGGATTTTGGAGGGTTTGGGTGAGGTGGATCACATGTGGCATCCACATAGGTACCACATGAGGGACACATAAGCCATGCAAGAGGAAGAGTTTGCTCAGACATGTGTGAGCAACTTGAGATGTGATGGGTCAATGTGTACTTCAAGTGCACATGTAAGAGGTTTGTCATAGATGTCTAAGAAAAAGTCATAGATTTGGTCCAATGATTACTTTTAGAAAGTGTAAGAAAGTGTCATCAAGGTTGTAAGGAACCTTGTTTGAGCAAAATTAGAATTCTTTGAAAAGACAAATTTTGGAAATTTGCTCACACATGTGTGAGCAAATAATTAAAACTAATGGGTGTAGGAATCCTAAAATTAGCTTAATTAACCTTAGTTAATTAGCAACAAGGTCTATTTTTTTAGAGTGATGTGAGGTAGGGTAGGATCTAGGCCTATATTTGGGATTAACCTAAATTTAATTTAGAATAATATTAGAATATGAAGGGAATAAATAAATTAAAATTTATTTAAAGGGGGATTTTATGGAGGGAGGTATTATATAGAATTTAATACACTTGGGGGAGAGGTATTTAAATCAAATTTAAATAATATAGAATAGTGAACCTAATTTAATTAGGAGAATATAACAAATATAATTAATTAAATAATTATAATGTTAAGGGAAGATTTTAGGCATCTACAATTTCATGTGGACATTTTAAGGTTTCTACAACTGCAATATACATTCTATACATTTGAGCTATCGACGCATCTTTGTGCGACATATCCAGGGATTGAATTCATTACCATCATACATCAAAGTGATTTCACACAACATCAACGAAATCATAGTTTGAAGTCTTTTCATGCAACATCAACCGATGAAGGCATTTGAAAAGCACAACAACTATCATCATTTATTGTCGGAGATATATTGGCATATAATTCAATATTTTAGTCATCAAAGCATACAAATTAATATCATATCCGCATACATATAATTGCCATATTCACAAAGGAAATAATTATATCATAGTTGCAAGAGTTACATTATATATACATACACACATACATACATGCATACATATACATATACCTATACGTATATGTACACACACACATACATGCATACATACATATACATATACCTATACGTATACATATACATACACACACACACACACACACACACACACACACACACACACACACGTATATAGAGAGAGAGAGAGAGAGAGATTATGTTCATAAAATTTTTCAATTGCAAACCACAAGGGCTTACTTAGTGAACCTCGGTCATATCACGTGCATTCATGAAATACTAAAGAATACCCCTATTTAAAAATATTATTGCCCCAAACTCCTTTTTGTTCACCCCCTCAAATACCTGTCCAATACCCCACTCACCCCTTTTCCTCTATAAAACCTCTTAATATCCCCCCCCAATTATATGCAATACATTTCCCTATTTTTGGGGTATTTTTATCCCCCCATATGAATGCACATGATAGGGTGTTTCCCCATTAGTAAATCCCCCATGTTGCACACCAATCAAAATCATATCAAATTTGTTAGTTCAAAGGCCCTTAGATATCCCTTGATAGCCGATCGTAGACGACAAAGGAAATTGATTACATAATCCTATCAAGAGTGGTTGCTAGACATTGAATATCAATTAGTATCTATGCATAGAAACACAAATAATAATTGTTAGAAGTATAATCATCTAATATAATTGAATTTATAATTGTAATTAATTCTAATAATATATTGATCTCCAATAGTTGGCTCACAATTTGGTGTTATTTATTTCTTGTGTCCATTTTAGTACTTTCAACATTTCAGTGGTATTAGAGAAGGTGATCTTGATAGTCTATTGGAAGGAGTTTGATGCACCATGAATTTGTAGTCTACCAAAAAATTAGATATCATTTATTGGATAGAATGAGACACTCACATGTCAACATGATGGTCTTGCTGAGGGAATTGAAAAGATGACAAATTCAACTCAATGAGACATGGACAAAGGGATAACAATAAATTGGCAAGACACTTTGACACTTGATGAGTGGGAGAGAAAAGGAAGAAAACAATAGTCACAACAACAAATTCATCAATGGGAGGTCACATACACAAGGGTCCTATGCATGCCCAATGATGCCCACATTTCCACAAAAGACTGAACATTATGAAGAGAGAGTGCTTCCTTTGGTGGGGTTGGATAAAATCAATAAAGATTGGCTTGATGAAGGAATTTGACTAGAATTATATCTTAAGGAATACATGGATTTGAGGATGAGATTTCCTACCACCAGAAAAAAAAAAAGAGCCATAACAATGACCTTAATTGAATAATGGGCAAGTTGAACCTTTCTACTACTGGTGGATATGAAAAAAATAACAAGAGTTTGGGTGAAAAAGGAGAACTCATACTTTCAGCACAACCCTATGGTAGAGGATGAGGCAATCAAATTTGTAGCCTTACATCTAGAGGGAATGGCACCATGGATTGGTGACAACACCAAATAACTTCACATGTCAACTTCATAGGGAGATTCATTGAGCATTTTGATGGGAAGGATCCAGAGCTCAATTTCAAGGAGTTGGCACAATTGAGGCAACATGGTCTCGTGGATAGTTACATTGCAGAATTATAGAGGCCTTCGGTTTTGATTAATAATATTTTATAAAGGAGATTGATAGAGCTATTAATGGATGGGTTCTTTGATTCATTTATGGGTTGGTTAAAGGGCCTAAACCCTAGCACACTCACCAAGGAAATCAAGAAGGTACATGACATAGATACCCCTTCCTCTTCTTCCAAGAGTTACACACACTCCAAGCCAACTTTCTCACAAAGGACTAGGAAAAGAAGTCATTTCAGAAGAAAAAAAATCCATGATGGATGAAACCACTCGTCAAGAGCTCAAGATGAAGAAACTATGTTTTACTTGCAAGGATCCTTGGGATCTAGGTCATCATTGTCTTGGAAAGGGGAAGGTCCAATAAATTGAGGTAGTGTGTGATAGTAGGGAAGAATTTGAGGAGCCCAAGGAGAAACAAGAAGAGACTAGACTCATGCAAAGAATATTTCCCTCCTTGTGAAGAAAATAGGTACCATTGCTGCATTTTCTGAAACTCCTTGATGTAGTGTATTTTGGGTATGTGGTTTTCTTCATGGATAGTGAGTCATAGTCATGCGATATAGTGGGGCCATACTCAGTTTCATCAATTTATCTCTGTTCACCAAGTGGGGATTGCACATAATAGAACATGAAGGCTTAGAGGTCAAGGTGGGAGGAGGATCTTTACTACCTTGCACATAATTGGTTCAAAAACTAAGCATCACCATAGGGAGCTACATAGTTAAATATGTCTTCTTCATGGCAGATTTGGATGACAAGGACATCATTTTGGGCATTCAATGGATGGAGACCCTAAAAAAATACATGAAAAGATTTAAGAAGATGAGTTCTCATTCAAGATGGATGGAAAGAAGGTGGTATTGCAAGGAATGTCCAAAGGAGGTCCTAGGGAAATTTTAGCCAAGCTCATGGAGGAGATCTTTAGACATGATACGATGATTTGGGCAACACAATGGTTGGTTTGAACCAAACCATTTAATGGAAAACCTATACTGCTATGATGACGAGCTCCAGTCAGTGTTAGACAAGAACAATTTGGTGTTCAATGATATTCCACTAATCATGCCCCCACATCAAGGCTTTGAGTACACAATCAATTTGGAGGAAGGAACCAATCATTTCATCATGAATTTCTACCACCATCCCAAGAAGTTTAAGAATGAAATAGAGAAGATGATTCAGGAGCTTCTTGGAAAGGGATGCATCAATCATAGCTCGAGTCCCTATGCATCCTCAATAGTTTTGGTGAATAAAAAGGATGAGACTCTGAGGATGTGCATACACTACTAGACATTGAACAAGAAAATCATCAAGAATTGATATCTTGTTTTGAGGATTGATGAGCTATTGGATAAGCTTTACGAAGTAGTTTACTTATCCAAGATTGATCTTCATTTCAGGCATCAATATATTTGAGTAAGAGATTAAAATGCACACAAGACAACATTTCATTTCTACTATGGTCATTATGAGTTCTTGCTCATACCCTTTGGGTTGACAAATACATCTACTACTTTACAATGTTCAATGAACCAAATCTTCAAAAAATAGTTGCGCAAATTCTTATTGGTGTTATTTGATGATATAGTCCTTTACAAGACTTGGGAAGAACATTTGAGGCATTTGGAAAAGGTTTTTGGTATCATGGGGTTGCAGTCCTTATTTGTGAAAAGTTCCTAATGCGAGTTTTGCATGATAAAAATTATATATCTAGGCCACATCATTAACACACAAGCAGTTCAAGTGCTACACAAAAAGATTCAAAAAATTCTTGAGTGGCTCACACCCAAGACAATCACAAATTTGTGTGGTTTCCTTGATGCAACTACTATATGAGGTTCATGAAAGGGCTCTCACAACTTGGAGCATAGTTGGTGAAGATCTCATAAAGAAGGGAACATTTTATTGGTATGGAGAGACACAATAGACCTTTAACAATTTTAAGGTGACTATGAGTACATACCTATTTCTATAATTTCTTGATTTCTCTTGACCCTTTTTCATCATGTGTGATGCATCCAGGGAGAGCATTAAGTATTTTTACGCAAGATCATCATCCCATTTCCTTGCAGAGTCAAAATCTCATTGAGCCAAGCCATTGTACTCAATCTACAATAAGGAAATGCCTACTATCATGCATGCTTTAGCCAATTTAAAAAAATACTTGGTTGAAGTGATATTTGTGGTAAGGACTAACCACAATATTCTATGGTATTTCTCGGAGTAGAAGGACCTAAAAGTGAAACAACAAAGTGGGTGAGAATGATTTAGGCCTACGAATTTGACATTGAGTATGTGAAGGGGAAAAATAGTATGGTGGCCAATACTCTATCTAGGAGGCTTTCCATATGCTCATTGCCTTAGGTGTTAGTGGATTGGAAGGGTTAGCTATTGGTGGAGTACTACAATAATGGTTTTTTCTATCTATTGATAGACAGACAAATTCATGATGATCGGTACAAGGTGGTGGGTGATGGCAGTCTCTATTAAGGATGATAAGTCAGTGTAGACAAATCGATACACTATCCTAATCAATAAAATAATCTTATATTAAGTAAAATTTCATCCTAACATAAACTCATTTAATGATTATCAACCAAGGACGTATTCTCTTGGATGGAACCTACAATGTATGTGTAGTACAACCAACCTTGTATCTACCAAAACACATAACTGAAATAAAATTTATGTACGCTTAAAGCATCCTACACTAATTCTGATTCATGTGGCTTTGGTTGTGGGCAAATCAGTATGGTTGCGTGTGAATAGAATCAATCTACACAATAATTTTAGCCAAAAGAAACTATTGAATAAAATTCTATTACAAAAACCTTAGTCTCAAAATTATACTATGTTAACCAAACATTGAAATAATTGGCAACCACTAACTTAACCATGTGTTTTATTAAAGATGAAATTAACAAAAATGGATTGTACTAATCAAACCCAACTATGATTGAAATACAATTAACTGAAACACAACTAACTAATTTAAGCTAATAGAGAGTTACGTCACCTCAAGTGGCCCTTAGTTAAGTATTTGTAACCTTAGATCAAAACAATGCTTCTTTTAAGTGAGAATCACAATCCACTTGCATTCATCATAATTGGAAGTGCAATAACAATAAACTGTAATGCTAATTGAAATGAAATTTTTTACTATATTCTATGTCGTCTAACTATTTCTTATAAAATATATATGCTTTTTATAAGAGAAACTAACAACAGAAGCTTTAGAGATTTATTACACGTCATTTCTCAGAAGAAATAGACATATTAAAAAAAAAATTAAAACAAAGGTAAGAACATGAAACACTAAATGAGATTTGATCATGTAGTAGAAGAGGTGTAGTTATACAGGTGCAAAAAATTTTCTCCTAATTAAATAATGTAACATATGAAATTGGATGAAACAAGGGTAGATGGTATATGGCTCACCCAAAATCTAATGGATATGATATGGGGAGAATGTTTAATATCTTATGTTACATTAGGAATATCCCCAAAGGCTTCACTCTCAAACCCAAGTCAGAATTAGCAAAGCCCAAATAAGATGAAGGAATTCTAATGCTAGATCTAGACTTGAAAATGGAGTTTGAAGATGAATTTCTTTAAATGTTAATATGCAAATGATATGTAAATTGATATGCAAAACTATGAAAGGAAATGTAAACTATGATAAAGAACTTATTATTAACAAGAATGATATCAGATATGATGTATAAAAGGAAATACAAGATGAAAAGAAAGATAATGAACTCACCTTGAAATCTATGAGAGGAAGAACAAACTGCAAATCTTGAAAAGACTTTCGAAACTGGAAACCATTATAGATCTAGAACTCTGAGACCTGTACTTTCTGACTATGAAATTTTCAGATCCAAAGGACAATACCGATTCAAGTCAGCCTTGTCCTGGAAACTCATCCTTGTCCTAGAGGCATAAAATTTGTGGGAATCTTTAGAAAATGTGTCACTGGTTCTGAATCTCTTATTTTCCCATATATGAAACTTGTAAATCTGCACTTGCGCACAAGAAAAATGGAATAGGTTGATGGAAAGGGGCTTGACTTGGTCAATCCCTTGTATAGGAATCAACCTTGAAATGAAATAAGGAAATTACATAAACAAGATAAATGCCATATTCACTTGCATGGAAAACCCTCATGGATGGATGTAGAAATCAGTCAACTCCACAAGGATGCTTGTATTCCTTGAATTTGTAGAATCAAGGAAATCTTCACAAATGCAATGGATCTAAACTTGCCAATCCTAGATCTTCAATGAATGTATGCTTGAAATCATGGATGGAGAAAAGGAATGGATCTTCCAACTTGCTTGATAATTCCTCCACCAGGCCACCATGTGAGAGAAACTTGCATCAAGGATAGAAGATTGCCTTGTTTTGAATGGAAGAAGACTTGGAGACTTGGAGATCTTCAATGGGATGCTTGCATTAAAATCTTGAATCCACCACTTCAATTGCACAACTTGAATGCTTTATTGCTTGATCCTGAATTTGAAATCATGTAGGTACATTTGCATATGTATTGTGATGTCAAAATGAGAGGAGAAGATCCCCTTTTATACTCATTTAAGGATTCAAAATTGCCAAGTCGAGCACATTGGGATCTGGGAATAAAAAACTCTTGCATAGGGCTCAAAGCCCACATAAAATAAAATCCCAAGGACAAGGTTGAATTGGGTCAGCCTAGTCCAGGAGGTGTTAATTTCAAAGTGATTCTGGGGTTTGGGCAATGTGCAGAGTCTCGGGGAAAGAAAGTGCAAGATGCGGGAAATCAAGCATAAATACCTTCGAATATAGGAATCACTAAAATGGTGTCTAGTAGGTCCTAAAAGACATCTAATAATGGGTTATAACTTTTTAGGATGGAAAATTTATCCCCCACTTTAGCAGGAGTATGAGACAAGATCATTCCCACGGTAAAGAAGATAAAATGCATAAGATGATCTTATCAATGTTAAGGATATAAAGAAACATCAAGCCCCCAAGTGACTTAAGTCCTTGTCAAAGCCAAAACCAAAATAAGAGAGGCATTGCGAGAGAGAGAGAGAGAGAGAGAGAGAGAGAGAGAGAGAGAGAGAGAGAGAGAGAGAGAGAGAGAGAGAGAGAGAGAGAGAGAGAGAGTTGAATAGTCTAGCAAGTTGTCTTCTACTAGTTCAATCCATCGACAAGGACCAGTCCTTAACAGAAAGTTCTTCCAATAATAGATCCAACGCAATCAGTCCTAAAGAGAGGCATGCTTCCTTAGGGATTAAATGATGGTGGTTAGTCATAGGACCAAATGTGTGTGGTCAATCAAGGGAACAAATGTGTACTTTCAGTCAAGGAACAAATTGTATGGTTAGTCAAGGACAAAATGTGTGCGGTCAATCAAGGGACCAAATGTGTGCAATGGGGATTAGTATAAGGATCTACTAAAAATAGCATCTAATAAATGTCTGTGTACAAAATGTGGATGAAGTGTATGCCCCCACATTAAATCTATTGCAAATAAGTTAACAGGAGCAATGGATTTAATGGAGTGTACATGCATACACAAGAAACATTTCCACTATGAAATGCCCCCAAGAAAGAACAAATCAAGGGAAATTATAATATGACAAAAGAGAAAGAAGGAAAGGGATCTACCAACTATGGGGTCAGTACATCATATGATAAATCATGTGTATATAAGAATTATGTAAAAATGAATTTTCATCATTCCCTAGAGGAAGTAGAATCTACTCTACAAGAGGAGCAAGTCAAGTGTATCACCTGCCCCCATCTTGATCCATAATATTTAGGGAAGGTGGGAAACTCGCAAGAGGAGCAACATCAAGAACAATAGATGGAACAATAGCTAGTTCCAAACAAGGACCCTACTATGAAGAGAGGTCACTGTGTTCCTCACTATGAATGATAGATAACTGTTGTGAAAGCATAGCTAGTAAATAGTGATCAATATCAATATTTTCATACATGTCATTGGAATCACTAGCATGAACATCATTTTTAGAATCAAGAAAATCATCATCAAGAGTATCTTCTTCATCTAGATTAATTGTAATAGAATCCAAGATACGAATAGCATTGTCATGTTTGTTATTTTTAACTTTGTTTAAATTTACCTCCTCCTTTGGCTCAGGCATGGGTGGGTCAAAGGGAAGTGAAATATGAGGAGGTGTATGAGGTGAAGCAAATATTTTTAAAATCATGTTGATGGGCTCTAGCAATACATTTTCAGCAACGATCATGAGCATGACGGTTATGTTTGGTTTTTCTAGAAATTTGGGTTGGGATAAGATCAATCAACATCAGGTCCTTTTCTTCTTTAGGATGAAGAATGTGAGGAACCACACTAGGTTGATAGATGGGTTGAGAAGTATGTGTATAGGAAATAGGAAGAGGTGGTCTAGGTGGTGTAGGAATAATTCCACATCCAGTGAAAAGAGATGGAACATCCATAGGTTTGCTAAGTTCACAAATCTTTCAAACCTTGTAGGCTCTGTATGATATAAAGAGATGGTCAGGATGAATTTGACTTGGTTGAGGTATAGAAGGCCAAAATAAATCATGGTCAACTGAGTCACGAGGCACAAAAGTTTGATAAAGACTATGGTTAACAATCATGATTTCTCCATTATGAAGAGGAAATTTGACACATTGATGAATAGGAGAAACCATAACATACATAGAGGTAATCCAAGGAAGACCAAGTTTGACTTGAAATTGGTCAAAAGTTGGAATGATAGTGAAGCTAAAATCTAAATTTGTACAACCAAATTCAAGAGGGAAGGAAATGGAACCATGTGAAGGATAAAGGAAACCATTTCAAGTTTGAATCTATCATAAAAGTATTTTTTCAATTGTTTACTAAAAAGATGTTCTTTCGTTATCACATTCACCATGCAAGTGGGATCAACAAGGGCACTGCAGGAAGGATGGTCATTAACCTTTGCGAAAATATAGAGAGGAGCATTAGGTGCTTTAATTTTATCATTAGGGTCAAAGGTAATGCAAGGTAGAAAGAGAGGTTTAGGTTTGACTTTCTCAACCCAGTTAACAACATGATTGGCTTCATTAACTTTGTCATCATAGTCAATGCATTGAGAAAAAGAAGGTTGATCAATATTATTTGTTGAATGAGATGACAAAGGATTGGTGTAGATTTGAAAATTTTGGTTAGGAGGTGCCACATATCTGTTACCTTGATCATTGTTACTATCAAAAGATATATCCTTAGATCAATAAGATCCTAGATAACAGTTTTCAAGCGGAAGCACTTTTCAGTATCATGTTTAGGCTAACGGTGATATTGGAAAAAAGATTTGGGATCAAAGTATTTGGATTGAGGTTTAGAGGTTTCAATTGGTTTTATAGAAGGAAGTGTTAACACGTTAGCATTAATTAATGTCAACATCACATTATGCAAAGATTTAGAAAGGTGAGTAAAATTACGAGCAGGTTTAAAAATAGACGACAAAGGAGTCACACTTGTTGTCGCTTGTTCATAAATAGTGTTAGATGATTTATTAATTTTGATGTAGCTATTCTATTTCTAAAACTTGTTGAAAATGGATGTAACATCACTCTTATCAATGGGAACAGGAACCATTGGAGTGGTGATCTCAAACCGACTCACTTATAGTTGATAATGATGAAGCACTACACATAATTGTGGAAATGAAGAGAATTTAGACAAAAGTGTCTTATCTCTAATGCTAGTTTTCAAATTAGTAATGAAAATGCATTGCACATCAATATTAGGCACAATATAAGAAATATGAGCATACAAATGCTTAAATCTACCAAGGAAATCACTAATTTTTTCTTTAACACCTTGTTTATAATGCATTCAATCAGTTATAGAAACTTTAGGACCAATTTTGTTTTGAAATTGTTCAATGAAAGCATTAGCAATATTTTGGAAGGAATAATTGAATAAGGAGGAAAGTAACAATACCATTGCAAGGCTTTGTCTTGAAAGGTACTAGTGAAAAAATTTGCCATAAACCTATGGTCATGAGAGAAATCACTATACAAGGTTTGGAAATTTTTGACATGAGTCACAGGATCACCTGTACCATTGTAAGTGTCAAGATGAGGAATCTCCTTATATTGTTGGATAATAGCATGGATAATATCCATAGACAATGGAATAGCAATGTCACAAGTAGGAATGTTGAACTTGGATTGAGTAATGAAAGCTATTTGTTGTTGCAAAGAGGACACAGTTTGAGCCAAACTATTAATGGTAGAATCGATAAAAAAATGGTAGGAGGACAAACATGAGAAATGTTAGGAACATTGCTGGAAATTGAAGGAATGGTTTAGTATGAAAAAGGAACATTTTGGTAACTAGGCATAGATGATGGCAATGAAACACATGGCACACTTTAAGGGATATAAGGAGCAATATGATTAGGAAGACTCAAATGTGAAGGATTGGAAGTTTGAATTGAAGTTGTGATGATAGGTGGAGCATAAGTGGACACACTAGGAATGGAAGTAGAGATAGGAAAAGAGGTCTCAACATTTTTAGTAGGTGGTTATAAACCTAAATCTTGAGGGTAATCCTTAACAAGTTTGATATTGTTATCAATAAGATGTGAAATTCTACGTAAGAGGTCAACACCATGGTCATTATTATGAATAAGTTTTCTTAATCCTTCTACAACAATAAGAGCCTCGGGATTAGAGTTGTCTTGACTTAACCACTGTTCAAACTTTTCAAATTATTTGGAAAGATTTTGGACTTGGGTAGGAGGAACTCTTAAGGCTTCATATTCATCATGAGAATAATGAGAAGAGTTATTCTCCATGATTGGATTGATGTATTAAGATGCATGTTGGTCTCATTTAGATTCCTAGGAAAGGAGGATTCAGGATCAAAGGAGCCCATAAGTCTACGAATTCTTCTAACCAGAATGATATAGGTTGGACTTAAAGTAATTAAGCTCATACAAAACTGAATGAAGAGAAAGTGAAATGCAATGCAATTTGAAAGAAACATGAAAAAGGAACAAGCACATTAACTATCAAATTTAAACTAGATATGAGTGCATATAATATAATAAAGATGTCATGCATGCAAAGTAGATCTAAATGAAATATGATGTGAATTCATATAAAGTAGATCTAAATGCAAAGAAGGAGAATCTAACACCAAAATCGGAATGGAAATGCACTAAGTTGGGTTCAAAAAAATTTAACATATGAAATTGGATGAACCAAGGGTAGATGGTATATGGCTGACTGAAAATCAAATGGATGTGATATAGGGGGAATTTTTAATATCCTATGTTACATTAGGAATATCCTCAAAGGCTTCACTCTCAAACCCAAATGAGATTAGCAAAGCCCAAATGAGATAATGGGATGCTAATGCTAGATATAGACTTGAAAATGGAGTTTGAAGATGAATTCCTTTATTGTTAATATGCAAATGACATGTAAATTGATATGCAAAACTCTGAAAGGAAATGTAAAATATGATAAATAACTGACTATTAACAAGATATGATATCAGATATGATGTATAAAAGAAAATTCAAGATGAAAAGTAAGAGAATGAACTCACCTTGAAAGCTATGAGAGGAAGAACAAACTGCAAATCTGTAAAAGATTGTCGGAACTAGAAACCGTTCTAGATCTAGAACTCTGAGAACTCTACTTTCTGACTGTGAAATTTGTAGATCCAAAGGACAGTGCCGACTCAAATCGACATTGTCCTCCAAACTCTTCCTTTTTTTGGGAGGTACAAAAGCTGTTGGAATCTGTAGAAGACCTGTCACTGGTTCTAAATCTCTAATTTTCCTAGATTTGAAACTTGTAAATCTACACTTGCACACAAGAAAAAGGGAAATAGGTTGATGGAAAGGGGATTGCCTTGGTCAAGCCCCTATATAGAAATCAAACTTGAAATGAAATAAGGAAATTGCATAAACAAGATAAATGTTAGATTCACTTTGCATGGAAAACCCTCATGGATGGATGTAGAAATCAATCAACTCCACAAGGATGATTGTATGTCTTAAATGTGTTGTAGAATCAAGGATGCCTTCACAAATGCAATGGATCTACACTTGCTAATCCTAGATCTTTAATAAATGTATGCTTGAAATCATGGATGGAGAAGAGGAATGTATCTTCTATATTTCTTGAGAATTCCTCCTCTAGGCCACCATGTGAGAGTAACTTGCATCAAGGAGAGAAGATTGCCTTTGTTTGAATGGAAGAAGACTTGGAGACTTGGAGATCTTCAATGAGATATTTTCCTTAAAATCTTGAATCCACCACTTCAATTGCACAAATTGAATTCTATATTGCTTGATCTTTAATTTGAAATCATGTAGGTATGTTTTCATATGTATTGTGATGTCAAAATGAGAGGAGAATATCCATTTTATACTCATTTCAGGATTCAAAATTACTAGGTCGACCACACTGGGATCGGGGAATAAAACACTCCCGCATATGGCCCAGAGCCCACTTAAAATAAACTCCCAAGGACAAGGTCAACTTGGCTCGGCCTACTCTCGGAGGAGTTAATTTCAAAGTGATTACGAGATTCGGGCAATGTGCAAAGTCTCGGGGAAAGAAAGCGGAAGATGCGGGAAATCAAGCATAAATGAATTCGGATCTAGGAAACAATAAAATGGGGTCTAGTAGGTCCTAAAAGATATCCAATAATGGGTGCTAACGTTTTAGGATTATACAAATAGAAACTGTCAGTTTCATAGTCTCGACCTGAACCCTACATGCAAATAATGGGTTATGGAGCTTTGTGCTTCATAAAAGCTCATAGATTGAATATTGATTACGTCTTCCCTTGTAGAAGAAATTGGTCAATTATCTGATGCTTCATCTTTTCACGCTTTGTGACTGCAATTTAGCTCAAACAAGAGAAGATATACAGACACATTGAATTATTCCAAAATATCACATAAATTAGAATCAATCACCATTTCACACAGAATTATAACTATAATATGTAACATTATATTATGCATATAATAATCATACTAGATCCATCATAATATGTTTAAATGTAGCCAAGCCTTAGGAAAGTCTTCTAAAGTATCATGAAACTAAACTCAAAAGACCTTAAAAAGACACTAATTATAGACACATCACCTTGTCTTAAGTAGGACCTATCTTATATTTTGAATTTGGGTGCCCACTTTGGGATCACTGACACTTGGCTTCATCAGTGTTCAAGTACCATAATTAACTAATCATGTTGCATGTTTATGATCATCATTCTACCATATCCTTTCTTGTGATTACAATTCCTATTTTGGAATTCATAGTGGAGTTGTTTTGGAGAACAGAGGATAGTGATACTCTTGAGGAAATGGATTTCATTTGCAAATCATGCATATTTCATTGAGATCGGCGTGAGTCTAGGAATTAAATGACATATCCTATCCAACGATCTGAGAAAATCCTTCACACAACGACAATCATATGTTCAGGATATTGGCACTTCAATAAGCATCATAAGAGTGATAGGGTCATCAGCCAAGAACTTCAAAGGTCTCATGAGAAACAACATTGCAATCAAATCGATTCTAGCTGTGATACTTCAATAACATCATATTGCAATCTTCATCTTATACACCCGAGGTATCAACACATCTCTGCACAACATATCAAGGGATCAGATTCATTCCCATCATACATCAGTGTCATTGTGCCCAACATTAGCAATATTATAGTTTGGAGTTTTTGCACATGACATCAATTGTCAGAGGTTTTTGTAGAGTACAGCGACTATCATCATGTATTGCAGGACATATATTGGCATATAGTTCAACATTTCAGTCATCAAAGCATACAAATCAACACCATATGATCCGCATACATCTCATCACTAAAATCACAAAGAAAATGATTGTATGTTGCAGGAATTACAATGCACACATACATACACATGTATAAGTCTCTCTGTGTGTACACACACATATTGACATTATATTCACAGAGTCTACAATTGCACATCGATTGACATCATTTCATATTCGTCACTTTGAAGGCCCTTCGAAGTCTCTGAAATCACCAATCACAAACAATATAGAAAATATATTGCACAATTTTATTAATAGTGGTTGGTAGACATTGGATATTGATTAGTATCCACACATGAAAATGTGGATACTAATCGTTAGAAGATTAAACATTCGATATCATTGACATTTATGATTGTAATTCATTCTAATAATAAATTGATTTATGATTTTTTGTTCGCAATTTTGTGTTATCTGTGTTTGTGTCCATTTAAATGCTTGAGACATTTCAATACATGAGTAAAATATGTTGAACATATAAGAGCAAGGAAATGGAGGATTATAAGGAAAAAATGTCATACGAGAAGACATATATACCTTAGGGAAAGCCACTTTAGTGAAAAAATCAAAACAAAGGGTGAGTAAACTCTCAATTAAGTAGTTCAAAATGGAAATAAAAGACGCTTAAAATTTGTCAATTTGTAAAAGGAACATGTGAACTTTTGATGTTTTAGCTTAAACAATCAATTACTAAAACCACTCTTGGATCTCCTAGCTACCCTAGCTCTTATGACAATCCCTAACCATAGAGAATTGCAAATAAAAAAATTTCTATGTAACTCTCAATTATGCATAAAATGTATTGAATATTATCCATTCAACTTATACAATGTATATTTGGGTTCATTCCGCAATGTAATGGATATGTTGTGGTATTGTTGATGGTGTCAGCAAGGTTCAAATTCCTATTGGGTTGATTGTGAATCACTGTAACATTTATCTCGATTGTTTCATAGGTATTCAAGCCTGTGCACCAAACCCTCGTTGGGTTGGTGTGTTAGGGGGCTCTATGTCCCTATTGGAATACTGTGCTAATGGGTCTTGGCTCTTGTTGTGTTGTTTCTAGGGATCATGTCCCCCAATTATGATCTCGCTTGGTTGCGGGCCAAGCTACAAACTCGCTTTCACTGATTAAAAAAAACTTTACAATGCATATTTATAGTTCTACATGCCATGAGAATTTGCTAGATGTCTGAAAGATTGGGAAAATGGATAAAGTCACGGGATGCCTAGAAAATATCATACCAAAATATCTTCGTTCCCAAGCAAAGATTTCATGAACGATCTATTGATCACAAACACTTCTTGACAATTTCATAAGCTATATATTTTAAAATCACCACTTTGATAACATTTTAACCATCCAAGAGTTGTAACTTGTGCATACAAACCTAAAATAGAGTGTCACTTTAAAAAATTCACTTCTAAATTGTAATTGATCAATTACATTGTTTGAGTAATTAGAACATTATCTAACTAATTATATACTTAGGTCCTTTAAATAAATTAGGCTAATAATAGCTTATGTTGCCTCATTTGTTATGATTGTGACACATGGCATTAGCTAATGCAATCTCACTTTAAGGTTTGCATTTAGGTTTTACCTTTATGTTTTTATAAGAATTCATTGTAATCTATCTAATTTCATTACAAGTTAATATCAATATAAAATTCCTGATTGGATCAACCACTCTCAAGGTTGTATAGCATCAAGCATAGCTTTTTCTCTTCGTATATGATAAGATTTTTTTTTTTTTTTTGCAGGTGATTAATGGGCTTGTGTGGTTCAATGCATAACTCTAACATGGTATTAGAGCTCCATTTTTGTTTAGTTGTTATTCAAATTTTGAAAGATCCAATCATGAAAAATATTTTGTTCATCAATATAATTCTTAGGCTGATGAAAAAAATTATTTTACTTGATCTACATTTGTGATAGGTGTTTTTCTTGCTAGTGATTCATGGGCTTGTAGTGTTGAACAAATAAATCCAACATGGTATCATAGAACTATTGAAAGAAGGATTTAATGTGACCCAATAGGGACTACTTCTATCACAATAGTATAATGACTATGAACAACTCTAACATGGTATTAGATTTCCAGTTCTATTTTGTTCTTATTCAAATTTTGAGAGATCTAACCATGAAAAATGTTTTGTTCATCAATATAATTCTCAGGCTGTTGAAAAAATCTATTTTACTTTATCTCCATTTGTGACAGGTGTTTTTCTTGCTAGTGATTCATGGGCTTGTGAGGTTGAACAAATAAATCCAAGATGACATTAGAGCACTAGTGAAAGAAGGATTCAATGTGACCCCCCGAGGACTACTTCTATCACACTAGTATAATGACTATCCAAATTCTTAGAGATCAATCTTCATCCTAGAAAAAAAACATTTTTTGGGTTTTCTTTATAGCCATAAAAGTCATTTATTACACTCTTAACATGTCAAACTTTGTCAAATTTTGCAAGAAAACAAAAAAAAAACACAAAAAAAAAAAAGTAAAAAGAAGACAAGATTTAGCCATAACTCTTTTCTGCAAAATTTTAATAGAAAATTAATTCTAGGTTTTGTTCATAGCTAGAAAAAACCATTTAGGTGTGTTATAAATTTTTCATGCAATAAGAAAAAAAATTCAAAAATCGGATTAGAAGGGTTGTGTTTGTTGGTTATCAATTGGTTAAATTTAGTCTGTTTTGTTTTTTACCATAACTTTTGCATACGATGTTGAAATTGGGCAAAGGAGATATCCTAGCAAAGTTGGTTCTGAGCACTTTCTAGTAGTGGTGATCTCACCTTTAGATTCTACTCTATATTTTTGGTATACTTAGTTAATGTCAAATCTCTAGTTTCAATTTACAAGTTCATATTTTTCATCAGTGCTCCTATTTTTCGTGATTCTTGTGGTGTTGGAAAGGTGACTTAGAGCTCTTTAGAACTATACATGCATTTTTCCATATTTTCCCGAAGTACACTTCAAATTTTTGTGTTTTCTATTTGGTTAATTACTTAGACACTTTGGCATCCAGAATTGATTTGTTTGTGGGGAGGACTTTATTTGATTTGTTTTTCATTTAGTAAGATTTTTTGTGTTTTTATTATTACATTTGAGGATATATCATCCTTTTGTTATCAACTCGGTAAATGGTAATTATGAGTCTTGGTGAAAGGGCATCTTGAAAAATCTTAGGTGGCTTGATTTTTAGCCTTACGTATATAGACTCGTTACTAAACCCACCACAATGAAGGGTAGATTAGCTTGGAGGATCATTAATGGCTATGTTGTTAAGAGCTATTTTTTCTAGTGTTGATCCTAGCACTGTGAGATTCATTGGGCATTGATTGTGGCACCCACTTTGGACTCGCCTTGGGAAGATATATAAAGACCCTCACATCTCTCCATTTTCAGAGGATCTTGTAGTAGATTGTCTTATTTTGATGCACATTTAGATTATATACCTTTTGGTCATGGTATTCTTGAGATGCTTGATTTTATCACAACTCTTACATGCTCCAATTGATCATATACTTGTCTCTTAGTTCTCACTCCTCACATTGGACACCATCTCAATCTTCATCAACTTTTGTTGTTCTTGATGACATTGGCATTAGCACATGCATATGTCCCCCCATTGATTCAGTGCAACAAGACACTATTTTTGCAAACATATCTACTTGGGATTCCTATCTTGCAAGCATACCATCATTGTTTGTAGTCTCATATTATGGATCTGGCAAATTATCTAGAGGGCATCTATTTCCTTTTTATTGACACCATCATCAGTGTTGTCAAACCATCTTCATCACCCATAGAACTTGTTCTACGTCGATTTTGAAAAGTCTTAGATTGTCACCTTCTACATTGATTGGAAATTTACTTGATTGGTTTGTGGCATCATCATCCTTCCAGGATATAGCAACATTTAAGTAATTTCCAGAGGCATACACTATTTTAATTTGGATTTTCTACTTCCGTTTTATAGGAGTGGCTTCTCATATCTCCAGTAGATCTATTTCTTCCTAAGGGGAAAAATTGTGTTTGCAGACAATGGATTGTGTTGCCTTTAGGTATTCATCATTAGCACAAGATGCACGTTTTCATTGGGGAGACTCTCATCCCCATTTCTCTCTTTTGGGGGAGCATTTGTTGTACTATTGTGATAGAAATAGTCCTTGGGGAGTCAAATTGAGTCCTTTTCTTCTTTCACTGGTGTAGTTATTTCATTTTCTTTCTTTTGGAGAGGATTTTTTCCCATGTGATTTTCTTTAGGTGTGAGAGTTTGCATTGATTTTTACATGGGTACCCTTGCCATGACCCATTCATGCATTCATCGTTTTCTTTTTAACTTATCCCTAAGTTAATCTTAAAGGGGGTGTTGAAGTAATTAGGACATTGTCTAATTAATTCTATAATTGGGTCATTTAATTACTTTATTCTCTTAAGCTAAACTTAAAATAATTTTAATTTTGTCATAGATTAGGCTAATAATAGCTTATGTTGTCTCATTTATTACAATTGTGACACTTGGTATTCGCTAATTTAATCTAGCTTTAAGGTTTACAATTAGGGTTTTATCTTTATGTTGTTATAAGGATTCATTGTAATCATTGTAATCCATCCAATTTAATTACATGTTGATCTCAATATTAGATTCTTGTTTGGATCAATCTATCAAGGTTGTATAATATCAATCATGGCTTTGTCTCTTCATATATGACATGTATTTTGCTTGGACATGATTCATGGGTCTGTGGGGTTGAACAAATAACTCCAATATACCTTATAGGTTGACATTAGATTTCTTTTTACCATTCTTTTCTTGTGAGGGTTCTTCTCTTATGTAATTTCCAAAAAGGGGACTCTTTGTGATCATCCTTACCACAACGTGCACAACATATAACAAATTTCTTCAAGATAATAAGTGTGAGCACGTGTTTTCATTAATGTTGACTAGTTTGAAAAGCAAAACAAATCTACAAATATGGCTACAAAGATCTTCTATGTATTTCATTAGAATTTTGTATCGTCCATTTTCCATTTGAATAGCTCTTCAATGTCATTCACTTTTATGATCTTTGTGCATTTTGACTATTTATTTCCTTCAAGAATTGTCATTCCATACATTTCCCTTCTATATGAAAAATAAGACAAACTTATTTCCTAATTAACTTTTTAAATTGTTTCCAAGAACTTATAGGAGCTTGTTTTTTAATGTTGTTGGTAAGAGACTCTTTAACCAAGTTAGAGAAAACTTTGTCATTTAGCCAAAAAAATGATTGTCCAAATAAGAGAATGCATGTTAAATTACACCTCCAATCGAACCAACAAACAACGTAGCTTCTTTGCATTCATGTCACCTTCAAATGACAAAATCTCAATGTTAGCCTCTACTTTGTATAGAGGTTTATTTGCAAAGCTCTTTGGAGACTCTCCTCCATTGGAATTAAGCTTTTCACCATCCAATCTCTCCATAAAGATCTCCATTGATTAAGGCGGGCTTGCTATGGCGTTCTTCATCTTACACACCCATGTTTCAACATCTATAATATCTCCTTCACCTTCCACACTTATCAACTTTTACTTCCACATACAAGATTCTAGGTTGCTTTAGAAAGTAAAATATTCTTTCCACCTAACCATATTGTTAGCACGACCTTGCAAAACACTCAAAATAACCATTTCCCAAAAGGAAAGAAACTACTTTGATATTTCTCACATGTTCATCAACCACGAATATACATCTTAAATAATTGACAATAAAGGTGACTGAAATTTGTTAAGGATATAAAAAGTAACAAAGCAAAGCATAAAAAGAACAAAACACCATGCAAGGACTCATATGCACTAAAGAAACCCACTTCCAAAAACTCCAACTAAAGAGCAAATAAACACACTTCAAAATGGCAATTACAAGAGGTGTATGCTACACAATATATACATTGTTGGTCTTGGCTCAAACAACCCCTAAAAGCACTCTTAGATCTCTTTCCTAGACCAAAAGAAACTTGGGAAGAAAGTGTGTATTTTTTGCACTTATAAAAAAATAGAAATAGAAAAGCATTTCATTTAGAATGTGATGCCTTCAAGGACAACAAGGATAGTTATATAAATATCTTGATACTAACTATTAGATTGATTTATTCAATGAGGGGACAATTCAGCAATTTGGGGCACTCATCATCAAATTGGATAAGAAAAGGGCTGAAATGCAGAAATTAGTTTGTGAGGTAATCTGTCCCATTGGCTACATTCAGCCTCATTGATGTCAAAATAATTTATTCTGTCTTCTTCTTTCGACAAACCCAAAACTTAGAGACTTACAAACTATATTTATAGGTTTACAAGCCATAAAAATCCTTTGGAAACTAAGAAGATAGAGGATAAACTCATGGAAAACCCAATAATTTTGTGACTGTATTTCTTTTGACAAGCAAAGATTGTGTAATGTCCCAACAATCGCATCATCTTCCCAAAAATTCTCTATATGAAATTTTTTAAGTCTTCACTTTTGCTATCTCTTTTGACCTTCCAGAAGCAATATTTTTTTGCATACAAACTCGCAATAAAATGCTATTTGTTTTCTAAGAGCCATATTTTTTTGCATACATACTCCAAATAGTATTCTTTTCGTTTTTTAATTGCATTTTTTTAAGGAATTCAAATATGCAATAACATTTAGAGTTTGATTGCTACTTGAGACCTATTTTTAGACCAATGTTTTGACCCTATGAAATAAGTCTTCTCTTCACCCTACAATACAGAAAACAAATTCTTTACAAATCACCTTCAGAAAAATTCCAAATATTTCCTCACTAGTTGCAATCAATATGTATATTTCCTACTTAGTAAATCTTCTATCCATGTCTAGTATAACTGCAGTCTTCCGCGTGATAATTTCCTAAATCATAGATTAGATTATCAAACCACTAAATTAAAAAAATCTTAACTATATTTTGGAACTAGGTAGTGATTTTTTATATAAAAAATGTGGTGCATTTTACATAATAGCTTCTAATATTTCCTCTATTAGCATTATAAATTTGACATCAAGATTTTATTGAAATATGCAATTAAGTAATATCTTACCGTTGTATCGACCTTTTTTGGAAGGATTCCGGTATTTTGATAGGTCAAAAATAATAATATGTAGGTTATCATGATATTACTATCTGAATGACATATTGTCAATGGAGAGGAAAGCAAGTCAAGATAAGCTTCAAAAGTGGGACAAGGTGTTCTCAATCATTAGAAACGCTATTATGCACCTTATTTCATTTAATCAATGGAGATTGAACTTTTGTATTGTACATAATGCCTATGGAGTTGATTTGGCATGAATGCAGAATTTCTATTTTCGTAAAATCCTGAATACTGTATGCATGTCTAAGTTGCCTATTCTTTGCTAAGATTTTGTATTGAAGAACTTACAGTTGAACTGGTGTGAATGGTCCATTGGTGGGAAGAATATTTTTTACCAAACCCCTAATAATCCAACTAAAGGGGCATTAGGCATTTCTATAAATTTTGAAAACTCGTAGTGTACAAGTTATCCAAATGATTACCCTCCAAATGTCTTGTGATATTTGAAAATTAAGCAACACGATAATACAGCACCTTTTTTATCAAGAGAGAGAATGTAATTTTCCCTTCGTTGATTTGTGATGCTATCTTACAAAGAATTGTTGGACATCACGTTCACTAGCATGACTTCAGTGAAGCCAAGTATTCCTCTTTATTCTCAAGTAAATGTTTGATAACCCAAAGGTTGTGTGTCATTATTGTCATTTATTGCTTTTTGTACTCTAGATGGGATCCATGGAAACAGCCGCCCTAGCTCCTTCTCTATAACTGCTGGTAACGCAACTTTATCACCAATACCGTATTTTGCTCTATTGACTGCTTCTCTCAAGTCTGCAACAGTAACAACAGTATTTCCTACAAGGCACCAATATGGTAACGTTAGTTTTCAATCTCATTACCATTTACAGCACAATAAAACAAAAGCAAACAAATATGATAATATCGCATAAGGATACCTTATTACTAGTAAATAATTAACTGAAAATTAGCCAAAATAAATTCGAGATGTAGAGTCTTTTAATAAAAAGATAGAAAAAGGCAACCAAAGGAAGTCTCAGAATGGGCCAGCAAGATTTTCAAATTGTCTGGTAACAAGAAATTCACATTTTTTAAGAAATATTAGTATGTTGCAAGTAAAATTTAAGGATTTGTATTACTACGCATATTTAACTTTGGTTTTAACAGAATGTGTTAACACTCACTAAAGATAGATTTTCAATAACATGCTTACTAATTGAATTATGCAATTCAATACAGAAAAAAAGTGAGTGTTTAAGTCAAATCTCCCAAGAAATGCATTTACTATCTGTTAATGTTTGTAGCTTTAATCGTATGATCATTAGAATACATATAATATATGTTGATTAATAATAATATATTATATATGGGTGATACCACAATAGTGGGTTACACTTTTTTGCCTAAACGGACATTGAAGTCTACATTTTGAGAAAAACTTTCACATTCGGATGCATATTGTCGTTAAACTGTTTGAAATCGGAAGATGAAGTAAACTAGAGTCTTTTAGGATTTTCTGTCTAGATTCTAAATATATTTTTTTTATTTTTTTTTTAATTTATTTTAATAGTTTTTTTTTTCTCCCACTAAAACTGCTATGTTGCTGAAAACGTCATTTTCAAAAAGGTACAATGACTTCGTACAACATAATTTTTTTTCTAAAATAGATATCAATGCGCTTCTTTCAAATTTGGTTTTGTAACATCCATACGGAGGACATGCAATTGGTTTGACGACATTATCATGATTATTGCATATTTTATGAACGTTTGAAGTAGAGTAAACCGTAATTGTGACATACGTTGACTGCGTAGCTGATAACTTGTGTATTTATCGAAATTCAATTTATTTATTTTTATAGAAAGAAGACTCAAAGCCGGAGGGCACTATTATTTTTCAAAAAAAAATTTCTCTTTTCTACTATTTTTCATTGAACGTCAAACCTGGAAGTTTATATTGGATAAAAAACCTACATCTGATGCACGTCAAAATACATAGACCTAATTAATTCAAAAT
>MU227453.1:553501-578350 GCA_018584345.1 Thuja plicata | reverse complement strand
ATAGGCCAATACTCAAGATATCAAATGTGATATCAAATGATGGAAATCTTCTATTGTGATAGACATCTTATGATGGCTGAAACATATCATAATAGATAGAACTTGTGAATAGAATCGCCAATTGAGGCAATCCACAGTAAAGCTATAGAATCGTCGATGGAGGCAATCCACATTAAAGCTTGAGGAGCTTGTGGATAGAATTGTCGATGGAGGCAATCCACATTAAAGCTTGAGGAGCTTGTGGATAGAATCGCCGATGGACGCAATCCACCTGAGAGCTTGTGGATGGAATCGCCGATGGAGGCAATCCACCTGAGAGCTTGTGGATAGAATCACCGATGGAGGCAATACACATCTTGAGATTATGTTTCTATTGATTACATCATGAGGATGATGCTTTTATTGCTTACATCATATGATTGATGTTGTAAAGTGTCATATAAGTGTTGACATTGGATTGATTTATCCTCCCTAGCTAAGAGGGAGTGTTGATGTTTTGTATAGCTATGGTGAGGGTCATAAATGTTGACACAGGAGACCACTACACATTCTGTTTGATCATCCTTCCTAGCTAAGAGGGAGTGTTAATATTTGTAGCTTCAGTCATATGATCACTAGAATACATATAATATATGTTGATTAATAATAATATATTATATATGTTATATTATTATTAATCATATGAAATTTAGTATTTAATATTAAATTATTATATTATTCTTAATTAATAATCGATTGAAGAAATATTATAAGATTGATTAAATTATAGTTAATGGGAAGAGGCATGTCCTTTTTTATAAATAATAATGAATAGACATGTCTCATGAAGGCATGTCTCTCCTAGCCTCATTCCCAATATAAATGAAAGAGAGATTGTTGCATTTGGAAAACACATACAACGTAGAGTGCTATTACATTTGCAGCTATCCTAAAACTTAACACTATCCACCAATCAATTGTGATGCCCAAATTACATGAAGTTGCTATTTAATTGGGATTTTTTGTTGATTTTTAGCATAGAACGGTGCGCTAGCTGCTGGAATGTGTTGATGTTATAGCGTCCGGAGCTATCTTTCTTTCCTAAATTTGAAATATATAAATAATCTATTTTTTATTGAAGACAACAAAAGGTCCTCACTTTGAAGGGTCAAGACAATGACGGGTCAAGACAAGTTTATATACTTCAAGAAGAAATTCGCATACAATTTAGATTGACATCTTGTATTTCTTAATATTGATACAAATGTAGTATTTATTATTGTGTGCAAATGATAGGAGTGTTGTTCATCATCACTTCAATTTGAGCCTTGTGTTTGGGCATTATTGTATTTTAGACTTCTGCACATTCATTATATATAAGTAATATATTTGTGGCTGGGTTTTTCTCCCTCAAGTTGGAGGGTTTTCCGAGGATAATTTGTTGTCTTATTGTTCATTTATTTTCTTTGCTGCTTATCTTCATTTCTGGTTTGAAACTTCAACATGGAATCAAAGCAATGGTTTCAAATTTCTTCTTTTTCTTCGTGTTCCCTTGCTTTCGGCAATGGCGCTAGTTGTCGAGAAGACTGTGACAGAAAGGGAATACAAGGTGAAGGATATGTCCCAGGCGGATTTCAGTCGCATGGATCTAGATCTGGCCGAGGTGGAGATGTCAGAGCTCATGGCCTGCAAGGTGGAGTACGGGCCCTCGCAGTTGTTTAAGGGTTGAGCTAAGCATTATTGCTGGTATCGAGAGGAATGAAGCAAGTGGATTACCTGAGAAACTCATTAGCCTCCGATAATGATATGGTGACTACAGCAGTGAACAGTTTATCTCCAGAATTAACTGAAACAAATTAAATTCCATTGTTCGATGAATGCTACATATTAAGGGTATTAATTTACACAGGTGGTGTTTCTAACCAAGCCTTCTTGGAGATGAGTTGAATTTAGATGGTTTTTGTGTCATGAAGTATGCTAAGTGCATGACTCTTGGCTCGTAACCACTGCGTCAACCATATTAAGAATTCATGTGTTCGAAGAATTTCTAATTGTCTAGTTAGTTCGTGGTTGTGCAATACCTTGCATCTGTGTTTAGAAAAGTTCGTATCGAACCATCCATATCTCTGTTCTGCACAAGTGTCGGGTACCTTGTGTTTTTGAGTGTCGAGAAGGTGTATTCAAGTATCTCTCAATATTGGCGTATAGGAGAGAATCCCTTCTATGAAGACTTCTTGTGATGTGAAGGCAGTTTCTGTGGTCTTTCTCATGATTCGGTGTTGTGCAAATACTGTATTGAGAAACCTGTGTATGTTCTTATTTGGTTCGTGGCTAATCATATCCTAGTTATATCAAGCTCTAGATCATCACAAGAGGCATCCACTAAAGTCTGAGAAATACCTGTTATCATGAGTTTGGTTCAGGACATAAATTCCAAGAAGCAGTTCGTGGTCATAACTTATCAAAGTTTAAAGTTTTGATGTGTAGAAAGAATAGGGGAGTCGGAGAATTTCTGTGTATCAAAAGAATATCAGCACTTAACAAAAAGAAAATAATTGATAGCAACTTGCTAAGAGTTGGTGACGTTTCTTCTTCAAACGTTTGAAATTTCGGAGTTGGTCCTAAAGTGCGCCTGGCAGGGCTATATCCAATTCCTCTAATCCAGTATATCGGGTCTCTTGCTGAACAAATTTGCAGATAAGTCCTATTATCAAATATAATATTGTAACTGCTTTGAGAGTTTATTTTAAATTGGAATATTTTATTTGAGTATTATAGGTCCGTAGATAGATCTGTGATGAGATTATGTGAGTTTATTATTACCCATGGGATAATTGAAAGAAGTACAAAAGATTACAATTGTCGTAGGTCAGTAATGAGATTATCTACAATTGTTATTATTCATATTATTTGATGTTTTGCCTGAATATTCTAATGGAAGTTGCCTTCTATTATTAGGTTTGATGTTTTAATATTTATCGCCCAAACTTTCTTATGTTGGCAATTGGAAATTATATATTTGTAGAGACACTACAGTGGTATAATTCCAGACTTATTGAGCTGACATTATTAAGGAAACCTTGGCGGAATCAAGAGAGTCGCCACAATGGGCATTTGTGTTGTGTTTACTACTGTATCAACTGTTGTAGATGGAAGTCAGGTCTCATCAGTAGAGGCACTAAATATTCATCTTGCATGAGCTCTAGGCAAGAATTTACAAACAATGGGCTTGTATCTGGATGTGACTTCAATCTGTGGGTTCTTTCTTTGCATTGGGCAAAGCATGTCTAGCATATTGCCTGGTTCGGGTGTGCAAATACTTTGCAACGACTCTTCCTTCATATCAAGTTAGAGATTCACTGACATTTGAATCTATTCATAACCATCTGATCTGCTCAGAGTCGGAGGAAGGGATTTGAACTAGAGGCCATCAAGGTGACCAACCAAAGGGTTAATGGGCTGGAGAATGTGATGAAGTCGAGACTGGAGAATACTATTAATTACATAAGGGGAGAGCTTGATGAGCTGAAGAGGGAGGATTTCTTTAGGATCAAGAAGATTCAGAGGGAGCTTGAGCGGCAAATGGAGAGTGTCAAGTCCTTTGCAGAGGATCAGCAAGCTCGAGAAGTAGTGTGGCCAATTGTAATTTATTGTGATAATCAAAGCTGTGTGAAGCTCTCTGTCATTCCAGTGTGAGAATGTTGCCTTTGTTGAGAGGGAGTCTCAGCATCAGTGATCCTTACTGTGCTAAAATGCATATTTCTCTAAGACGGAGAAATATGAGGTGAAAGACCTTGGGAGATGTGCTAAAATGCATATTTCTCTGAGACGGAGAAATATGAGGTGAAAGCCCTTGAGAGATGTTGTGCTAAATGCATATTTCTCTAAGACGGAGAAATATGAGGTGAAAGCCCTTGAGAGATGTTGCTCTTTCCACTCATGGGAGTAGCCATAGTGGACATCATGTTGAGAGACTCCATGACGACATCACGTTGAGTGATTTCGTGATGGGCACTTGTATGTATGCTTATTTCCACACATGGGAGTAGCCATGGTGGATGTCATGTTGAGTGACTCCAAGATGTTATCACGTTGAGAGATTCTCTGATAAAACTCTTTTCCACAAATGGGTGTAGCCATCGCGGGTGTCATGTTGAGAGACTCCATGACAGGGATATCTAGAAAGATACCTCCCTAGCTAAGAGGGAGTGTTGATGTTATAACGTCGGGAGCTATCTTCCTTTCCTAATTTGAAATATATAAATAATCTATTTTTTATTAAAGACAACGAAGTGTCTTCACTTTGAAGGGTCAAGACATTGAAGAGTCAAGACAAGTTTATATACTTCAAGAAGAAATTCGCATATAATTTAGATTGATATCTTGTGTTTCTTAATATCGATACAAATGTAGTATTTATTATTGTTTGCAGATGATAGGACTGTTGTTCATCATCACTTCAGCTTGAGCCTTGTGTTTGGGCATATTGTATTTCAGACTTTTGCATGTTCATTATATATAAGTGATATATTTGTGGCTGGGTTTTTCTCCCTCAAGTTGGAGGGTTTTCCCAAGATAATTTGTTGTGCCTTATTGTTCATTTATTTTCTTTGCAACTTATCTTCATTTCTGGTTTGAAACTTCAACAAAATGTGGTTCACCATCAAAGATATGCCAGATTTCATCAGGTTTCTGAGGAAAATCACAAGTAGACAACCTTGAATCGACGTATATTTCTAAAAGATGTTAAGGACACTAAAATTGAGACATGTTATTTGGTATGGTTCTACGTTTGATTTTAAGGACATTAGCATGGAACAGTTGAAAGATGTGCTGTTTTTTTTCTTAGTATTTAACACTATCATAACTTGCCTTAAGCTTATAGTAATGCTTTCCATAGATACAAATCCAAAGACATTTTTTAGTAAGAAATAGTAGACTATCATAAATACTAAGGCTTCTATCTGATTTTTTTACCATAATATAGAAAGCCAAACTAAACTGAAACAAAACTCTATTGGCTTGATATCAACCTAAGAGATTTATCTTCTTGAAATTCATGTGATCCTGACCATTCAAAAGAATTTTAACATTTCAATTGTCAACAATTATACCAAACTGGTGGTTTAGATTATCAAGGTTAGGTTGGGACAAAATTCCTTTTCAGATGCTAACAAAGCGCAATAATTAGAAGCTTCAATTTGACACTAGCCATCAAGTTTTAATGACAAGTAACTAGGGTAGTGAGAATTATATAATCAAGTGGAAAGTACAAGTGTATACATAACAATATATAGACATTGTGGAACCCGGAGCAGAATGGTTCCTATCAAAATGATAAAAATCAGCTTGCAGTGCTGTAAAAATTAATTGTAGCAAGATTTTATATCAAAATGAAGGATTGTTTTGGTTATATTTAAATTTCCTATATATTCAAGAGGCTTAATGCTTAATTGGTGAAACTCGTTGCTTAAATGCATGCCTTGCAATTGTTTGGGAACTACATTCCATTTAGGCTCGTCATATATATGGAGGTTCAAAAAGGCTTGCAAGGAGGACAATAGTACTACATGAATACTATAAGCATACAGCGTATCATTCCATGCATGTTAAATAGAGAAGTCATGCCCTAGTCTTGTAAGCTTATCTTAATCCCTCCCAAAGCAAGCCTCATATATCATCTCTTTGATGACCCAAATAGCTTTCAGCAGCAAGTGTCCCATTGAAAGAAAATATTCTTCATGCTTGTATTTTTCATTGAAACTTGTACCTATAATCTCTCAAATTCTCAACTCAAAGTTCATCAATGTTTTAAACTCCATCCACTTATATGCAAAATCGAGAAAAAATTACTTAAATAATAATAGCTAAAATTGTGGCTTAAACAGTTACTCAATTATTTTGTAATACCAGATCTTTATTACCTAATGGAAAAATATTTAACACTCCCTTTATCATTTTACAAATCTGTTAAAATAATTATTAATGAGAACATTTCAATATCATTTATGGTCGTTTGAGATGTAAGATGCTATTTCAAAAGCATCTTCTATTACTCTATCCAATGCTATTTGATTCAAAACCTATAAATTTGAACTTTGCAATTGCTTCCTTTGTCATATAGTTTCCCTTTCACACTCTTAATATAGTTCTTTCACACTATTCAATAAATTGCAAATGCTACTAAATCACATATATGAACCAGTTGATTCTAGTTTTGTAATTTATATCTGTTCAGCAAAGAAAAACTGTCTTTTTAATTACTTTCTTGAACCTGAGGATTTTGAGATCTTGGAGGCCAACTTGGAGAGTCATGAGGTTGAATGGCTTAGGAGACACTCTGAACTAGGAGCGTCATTATGAGGACCTGCAGCCCTCAAGCAGAGCTCTATTTGTAGTAGCAAGAGTCAATGAACATTTGGATTTTTTGGAAATTTGTACTTAGTTTATAGGTTGACTTTGTATAAACTACATTTTAATTGAAATTTTTCTCATCTATGACCATCTTATTATTTGTGCACTATGAAGAATACTTTGCGCAATGCAACATATTCAGCGATGTGAATATAAACAAAAAAATCTATTTTGTACAATTCATAGGTTAAACTCTCTATTTTATTTACTCTATATCTCTATGTTATGAAAGTGCACTTAACTTTTGAAAAATACAGTGGTTTTTGTCTTTCTTCTACATTTGTTTTTTATTCTTTTTGTTTTTTTCATCATTGCTTTTATCACTACTTATATCTGATTAAATGTCTGCTGATTGGGATGATTTGATGATTAGGTTGATCTGCTCTTATATCTTATTTTCCTTTATATCTGCTCTTAATCAATGCCTGAGTAAGATCGCTGCAAGACAAATCTGATTCCTTTTCCTCTCTCCCTTGAATGCTATTCTTCGATACAGATACCTCTTCCTTGTAGTGGAAGAGTCCTGTCCTTTCTAAGGACATCCCTTCATAAATTAGTGCATCCCTTCAATCACAACTCTTCCTTAAATCGCACTTGCCTGAATATTATTTAAATCGCATTACTAAACATATCGCTGCTTAATAAATCATATTAGTTTGCTATCTTAATCATACTGCTGTGTATTAGTTTATCCAAACTTGCATATTACATCGGTTTTGGAGAACTGTAATGTCCTTTGATATCGCAGCACAAGACTAATGTCGATGTAGAACAAATGATTTTCTGATAAATGTTGTTTGCTTGGGTATTCTTTGGGGACATGACATCTACATTGTCCTCCATGGATAAAATGTGTTTAGCCTGTTGATGTTTTGTAGCTTTTGTCAGATAAATACTATGAGACTAAACTATGTGTGTGTGTGTGTGTGTGAGAGAGAGAGATAATATATATATAGATATATATCTAAAATACTATTAGGAGAAATTAATATAATAATGAATAGACATGTCCCTTCATAGGACATGTCTCTCCTAACCTCATTCTCAATATAAATGAAAGAGAGATTACTGCATTTGGAAAACACATACAACATAGGCAGTGCTATTACATTTGCAGCAATCCTAAAACTTAACATGGTATCAGAGCTAGACTACAAATGTAAGAGAGTAGTTTGTTGATGGTAAGATATGGTCCCATGTAGTTACATGGTATCAAAGCCAGACTGCAAATGTAAGAGAGTAGTTTGTTGATGGTGAGATATGGTCATATATATTTATGTAGTTACATAATCAATCATCATTATATTAATCTCATAATAATGAATAGACATGTCCCTTCATGGGACATGTCTCTCCTAGCCTCATCCTCAATATAAATGCAAGAGAGATCGTTGCATTTGAAAAACACAGAAAATATAGAGTGCTATTACATTTGCAGCTATCCTAAAATTTAACATGGTATCAGAGCCAGACTGCAAATGTAAGAGAGTAGTTTGTTGATGGTGAATGTGTGACTGTCTCAGAAAATACAGTCTCAGTACGGGGACCATATCTCACCAATACACCATTGGATTTTGCTGAATTTTGGATATGTTGGTGATAAACAAATTGCGAAGAATTTCACCAGAGCGATTGGAAAGAAAGTGTCGGGTTCAAAAGTTATGACCGACTGTGTATGGGTCTATGTGAAATCCAGTGAGTGAAGTTGTGTTGCATACTTTTGTCCACACCAAGTGCAAAGAATAAGGTCAAGTGAAGTGTAGCAGAGTGTTAAGAAGCCAAAGGAGTGCTTGAAGATTTTGGTAGGGGTTGGTAGAGATTTTGGGCCCTAAGTCAAGGGTAGTTTGTTTAAAGTTGCAGAGATATGAGTGGATTGTCAAAGTGTTAGACACTGAAAGTTAAAGTACTATTCAATGTGAGGGAACACCAAGTCAATAGGGTGTTAGGAGGAGAGATAGGTGTGGGCAAGGGTCTTTGGAAAACTCAATCTTTATAGACGTTTTCTGATTTGTTGCATATGGACCCTCATTGGAGCAAGTTGTATCAAGGATGTTGATGCGGAGATAAGTATTTATTATGCTTGAGTATTACTTTATCTACTCATTGTAATCTCTCTTATTTGTATTTATATACGTACTATAAGAGCTATTTGCCTTGATATTTTCCGGAGATGCTCTTGCAGGAAAAAGAAGATTGATATCAGATTCAGAGGGAGTCTGACTCTTCAAAGGTAACTTTGGACGTGGAGCTCAGAAGATTGATATCAAACTCAGAGGGAGTCTGACATTTCATCTTAAGCAATCTTGGGTAAAAAGATCAACAGATTGATATCTGCTCAATGAACTCTTCTCTGTGAGAGAAGTTCGAGGTGAAATCCCTTGTTTCCACCCTCTGTGCTGAGGCATGATGGATGTCATGTGTGTGACTCCATGTTTTTTAATGGGCCTACCTCCTGTGTAAATCATGAGGAAGTGATGACTTCCAAATGATTATCACTTGTATTTGTAAAAGTTATTGGAAGGTGACGATCTTACAATAACTTGACCTTCTATTGTGGTAGACATCTTATGATGTCTGAAACAGATCATGATAGATGATATCTTGCATGGCGGATTAAGTTTCTTAAACAGACCATGGCCTTCTATTGTGATGGACATCTTATGATGTTTGAGACAAATCATGATAGATTATATCTTGCATGGTAGACTAAGTTCCTTAAACAGACCATGAATGTTCCTTGGTAAGTATCATTGAGGATACATATGCACATTACCTATGGACATTTTTTTGAGTACTTGGTGAATATCATGCAACTTGATACTCTAAGGCCATTACTCTGAGTACATGGTGAATATCATGTGACTTGATATTTTGTGGCCATTAATACTGATATCATGAGATGATATCTCTATAAACTTTGATATTACATTAAGGTGATATCTCTTTTTTGACATTATTTTGAGTACTTGATGAATATCATGTGACTTGATATTCTTGTTTAGACCATTACTTCTAATATCATGAGATGATATCTAATGGTGAATATCTTCCGATCAAAGATATTCTTAAACATGCCATTCTTGATATTACGCTGAGGTAATATCATATTCTGTGTTTATCCTCCCTAGCTAAGAGGGAGTGTTGATGTTTTGTAGCTTTTGTCAGATAAATACTATGCGACTAAACTAATGAAGATATATATATATATATAATATATATACATAATCAATTGTCATTATATTAATCTCATAATAATGAATAGACTCATGGGACATGTCTCTCCTAACCTCATTCTCAATATAAATGAAAGAGAGATTGCTGCATTTGGAAAACACATACAACATAGGCAGTGCTATTACATTTGCAGCAATCCTAAAACTTAACATAGCCACCTCATTTTTTGCAACTATTGCATTCAGTTTGGAAACTGGCCTTCTACCAATGCAAAAAAGGGGCCCTGAGTTTTTTCTAAACTGTACCAACTTCAGCATGCACTTAATAAAATAATATTGTTATATTTAGTTTATAATGGTCAAAAATGTTATTAGGATAGTATTTAGACACTTTCTTTTATTCTTCACTAAAGTTTTTATCCCCTGCTTTTCTGAGTTGTTGATATTATTAGTTATGGAAAGATCTGTTGAACACTACTAGATGCTGGGAAGGGAGCGGGAGGGGCGGGGCGGGGCAGGCGAATCAGCATACTCTTAAAGTTCAAACAATTGTAATTACTTTAATTCTTGCTAGAATAAATAACTGAAATCAATGTAACCACAACACATAACACTAGGATTTTCGTGGAAAACCTAGAATGGGAAAAATCATGGTGAGGATCACACTAACTAATGATATAGCAATTTTACAGGTTTTAGGGCTAAGTCCAAGGAACACACTGTCCCTGATACAAAAGAAGGCTCACTGTCTTGAATACAAAAGAGGCTCACTGCCTTATATATATTTCTTCTGATCTATTGAATAGATATTCTGAACTGACTAGAATGCATCCACAAAATGTTGAATCCAATTCACCGCAAAGGGCACAATTTCTATGGAACTTCTTCACTTCTTGCTGCTAACTTTCATATCCTTTCTCTATTTTTGCTTGAACCATAAAAAATCTTCTTACTTCATTCATCTCCGGAGTATATTCTTATATATATATATACACCGCAACTCTAAAATCTTCCAACAAGTCAGCCAATGCAAGTAGTAACATGTAAATGTGGAACACTCAGCCCTGAAAGCATTCTCCAATGCATGCAGTGGAAAAAAGTAACGTGTGAATCATTAAAATAGGTCGAAACAAAACACCAAGAAGTCCAAACACCTCACCACGATCAACGCATGTTACCGCAGGAAACAAATTGCCTTAAGTCGATCCCAAAAGAGTGAAACTTTACAAACAAGTTGGCCAACCACATCAAAAGGTAATGCGGTCCATTATTCTTAGTCAAAATATGTCATCTTTACATCATACTAAGGTTACTTTTATGCACCACAACATTATAAATATCTGATAGGGAGGGATGCGAAGCATTCCTGTTCATAGTTATACTATTCCATGACTGTCAGAAACTTAGAATGAAGAATTCTAATCCTGCAGAGCAAACCTAGTCACCAAATCCACAATATAGAGACTTCTGTCATTTTTCCACAATATTCCCAAACTGCGAGTGACAGATTTACCATGTAGCAAAAATTGGAGCAAAGATTAAAACATGTTCTGAACAATTACCCAAAAATTCATCACCATCCTTCAAAAATTCAACTCTAGATCACCGGTCTAGGGCAAAGACACTCATGAATGTTATATAATGCTTTCCTCAACAATCTCCAATCAAAGATGACAGTAACTGTAATTAACATAAACAGAATATCTGATTAACAGTACTAGTCAATAACTGCATTTGCAAAGCTTCATACAGAAAAACCTACGAAAGGTAGTCTATGCCTCTGGAAATCCCTTGTTCGAGCCATTTCAATAACCTTCGTACCCAACATTGGTGAATGTGCATACTTCAACCACTATATATCATCAGAACATGATCACTGCAATAGTACTGAGTTTCCAAGCCCAAAATGTAATGAGCCCAACCTGGCTCTTTCTCAATTTCTCTAATAAATCCAAAATCTTTGCCAATAGGAGAAATAACGTAGCTTTTTGAATTTAAATTTTAATAATCATATCATATCATATGCATTTAATTCAAATACTTGATCATGAATTACAAACACTTTTCACTATGTGTCGTTTATTATTGATTCCAGGAGATACAAAATATGAGAAAACCCTGTGTTTTGGCTGGTTCCACACGTGCCTTGATATGTGAGTGCCACACACTATCTCTACGCACAGGAACTCTGAATATCCACGGGCGGCAGCATCTAGTGTATCAGCGCCTGCTGGAGGGAGCCTCATGTGACGCTAAACCGTGAGCACCAATGGTTCTTCCATCACCCGCGGGTTCATACAACACCATGCCACACAACACAGTCTGCGCGGCTTGTCTGCAAGGTGTGTGCCGTTAATTATCGGGCCCAGCTGTCTACCCGCAAGTGTGGAGGAAATGCTTCATCCACTAGCCGTAACTATGGAGAATCTACCTAGCGCGAACTTCCTTCTCTGCTGGAATGGAAAACGACCTCGTGTGCAAGTCTCACTTCAAGGAAACTCCAGAATTCAAAATGACTTTCTTTCCTTCAACCACAGGCGAACAGTTCGAAGGAAGATGAATTGATTATACAATAGCAATCAATTGCAGATTAGCTTCAGAATAATCAGTCTTCTAGAAAACTAATTTGACCCTTATACTTCAGCAAGGGCACAAATTTCAGAATAACCAGGAACAATTCCCAAGACCAATTTTAATAAAAATATTCGATGATCAGCTCCACAAATGAGTCCATATTTATAATTCTTTGGTGGCCATAGTTTCCAAAAACGAGCATCAGTTAACCACTCCATAATATCAACTTCTAAAACATTATAATAATAAAGTATTATTATAATAATATAACCTTATTATTAATTAATAACATATAGTTATTAACTAACAACAATTAATTATCAAATATGACTTCAGTGATAATTCCTGCATCCACTGTTGGTAATGACTGATCAACATGGCCCTCAACTGCACTGCCAGACATAGTAACTAGCCCAAACTGACTTACTATAAATAGTAAGTCCAGATTTGCGAAAAATGACAAATTTTTTCATTGAGACCCTCAAAACACACTGTCAACTCACGAGGGTCGCGATGATGAGCTGACCATAATCAAGCTCCCAGAACTGGCTAATTTGGAGACATCACACAAAACATTCATTCCATATGACAAGTTTGACATCAATGACAACCAATTAAGTGCAACGAGATCTCTGTAATCTCTTATTCAAGGAGACTATCACTCCTTACTTTATAATCAAATATTGTAATCATTCTCTATGTTTATCATTTATGCTATTAGAACTTGAGTTTGCAAAACATTGGGAATGGTGAGCGTGTCAATTCCACGGTAAAAATTGCAGGTTTACTTGCTTGAAAAATCGTGGATTTTTTCTTTGAAAATTGCACCTTCCTTTTCTATTGAAATTGGTAGAATTTTTCTTGGGGTGGTATTTTATGCATTGAAAATATCGGATTTTTCCTACCTTGTAATGTCCCCGTCATTAAATAAATAATAATACTTGTATTTGGGTTTCGATCAATTTTTGTTTATCTCAAGCCCATCTTTTATTTTTGGCATAGGTGTGGGTGTTGCCATGTCGGCTTTATTTGTGCACCCTCGGGAGTTGTCCGACGGGTATTTATGACCGGCGTGTAGGATGTATTTCTCATGTTGAGTTTTGATATTTTATTTGTAATTGTGAATTCTTGTTAGGATTCTGTTGTCTTCCATTTCGGAGGTGAAAGACCCTCCCTATTTGGTATTTTGCAGTTTCGGTGGGATTCAACCCTCACCCTACTCTACTAGTTCTCTTGTTTTGGATCTAGCAAATCTGAAGCGCTATCAATTGTTATCCCTCTTTACAAATACTTGTTTGATCTGTCAACTATTGTGGAGTGTATTAAAATCAATCTGGCAAACCCACGAAATAGGATCAAAGGCAGCATTACATTGACTGTACAAACTTTTCCTTCATACCACATGGACGTCTCTTTCCACATCGTACAGCCTCAACTGTACGCCATCCTTACACCATACAGTATGGCCTCTTCATATATCGTATGGTCATCATTCCCTTGACCGTACGCCATCCCTTCATTTATCGTACGACCTCTCCATATACCGTACGGCCGCCATACAACATCTACATACACCATACAACCCTGCCTCTTGACATAGAAGGGAGAATTGTTTAACGCTAGGTGGTTGGGAACATTACAATGGTATCAGAGTTGGTGATCTTGGCAACCTGTTGGGTAGTGAATGCAGAAGGAGGTACCGTTCTCTCGACATAATGGGGGAGCCACAAGATCCGACTGCTACAGTTATGGAATTATTGAGGGAGTTAACCAGAAGTCAGGCTCAACTCAATGAAAACATGATCAAAGGGCAAGAATGACGACTTATGGAAGAGACATTGCAGAAATTGACTGAAGGAAGGACGAATGGGGAACAAAATGGACATGGCGGCGATAACTCAGTCACAGGAAGAGCAAACTCTCATACACGCCCTCAACCATCTATGCTGACATTTCCGCCAAGAAATGAAGTATCTCGAAGGGAGCTAGAGCCCACCTTTGAAGAAATGCAGGATAAACTAATGCAGGATTGGAGGAACGCCAATCTCAAGGGGAACCTGTCCTTCAGAGATTATGTTGAACTGCGAATGAGATACTCAAGAACCAGTGGTCGCGACTATTATAACGATGATCTTCGACGGAAGATAGGCAAGGTAAATCTATCATCTTTTGAGGGAGCTGGATCAACAACTGCGCGGGCATGGGTACAGAAGGCGAACACATACTTTCAGCTTAATCTGATGTCGGAGGAGGCAATCAAGTTTGCAGCGCTCCACCTGGAAGGGATCGCGCACGAATGGTGGCATCATGGTATGGTGATCGTTGGTCATGATCAAATAACGTCATACGCCGAGTTCACGGAGAGGTTGATAGACCGCTTCGACGGGAAAGATCCAGAACTTAATTTCAAGGAGCTCGCTCAACTAAAGCAATCCAGGTTAGTTGACCACTACATTGCTGAATTCCCGAGGCAATCCGTGTTGGTGACAGATATCTCAGAAAGGCGCTTGATTGTGTTGTTCGTGGATGGACTGATGAAACCTCTCAAAGGTTGGGTAAAGGATTCAACCCCATCATGCTCACAAAAGCAATGAAAAAGGCGCACGATATGGTGACATCTTCCTCTTCCTCTAGGAATTATTAACACCCCAAACCACCACTTGCTCCTAAGGAAAGAGACAACAAACCCCCACCGAAGAAACCATTGTTGGATGAGGCTACCAGAATAGATCTAAGGAGAAGGAAACTTTGTTTCAAATGTAAGGAGCCGTGGGAGCCAAGGCACCAATCTCTGGGCAAAGGAAAAATCCACTACATTGAGGTGATGTCCGAAGGAGAAGACGACCAGGAAGAACCCGAAGCCGAAGGAGACAGACAACAATATTCTGACCGTGCGGAGAGGATTGCCACATTGGTTCGAAGGGGAGGTGTCATTGCGGCAATTGATGGCACCCCGAGGTGTACTGTGTTCCACGTACGGGGTACGCTCCAGGGATAGCGGGTTTTGGTAATGCTTGACAGTGGGGCTACACTCAACTTTATCAACTCATCACTGGTCAACAGAAGAGATCTGTGTACAAAGGCACATCAAGGGTTCGGAGTCAACGTGGCGGGAGGAAACCTCTTGTCGTGTACCCATTTGATTCTGCAACTAAGCATCACCATGGGGGAACCACACGGTAACAGGCGATTTCTTCATGGTAGATTTGGATGACATGGAAGTTATGTTGGGCGTTCAGTGAATGGAGACTCTGGATGAATACACAAAGTTTCAAGAAAATGGAATTCTCTTTCAAGGTTGATGGAAAGGTGGTACTGAGGGGAATGTCTAACGGTGGTCCGAAGGAAATCTCGGCACAACGAATGGAGGTCATTTTTAGACATGATGATGTTGTCTAGGCCGCACACTGTTTGGTTTCAACCGCCCCTCTAAAGGGCCAACATGCGTACTACCATGACGACGAGCTCCAGACAGTGTTGGACAAACACAATATGGTCTTCGTCGACATTCCACTCGGCATACCCTCGCACAGTGGTTTTGAGCACACCATTGAGCTAGAGGAGGGAGCCAAGACCGTCATCACCACTCCATACTGCCATCCTAAAAGGTTTAAGGATGAGATTGAAAAGACAATCCAGGAACTGCTCGACAAGGGATGGATCAAGCCCAGTTCTAGTCCTTTCGCATCATTAGTGGTGTTGGTAAAAAAGAAGGATGGTACCATGCGGATGCGTGTGGACTACCATGCATTGAATAAGAAGACCATAAAAATAGGTACCATTCCTAGGATTGACGAGATACTGCATGAGTTCCTCCGCTCAGGCTACTACCAAATCCGCATGAGGGAACAAGATGTGGAGAAGATAGCTTTCCATTGTCACTACGGACATTATGAATTCCTGGTCATGTCATTTGGGTTGACTAACGTGCCCGCTACTTTCCAGTCCTGAATGAACCACATCTTCAACAAACAACTACGCAAGGTCTTGTAGGTGTTCTTCGACGACATACTCATCTACAACAAGACATGGGAGGAACATCTTAGGCATTTGGACAAAGTGTTGGAAATCATAAAATCACAATCCTTGTTTGCCAAGAGATCCAAATGTGAGTTTGGGATGACGGAGGTACTGTATTTAGGACACATTGTCAGTGGTCAAGGTGTTCAAGTGCATCAAGAAAAGATCCAAGCCATCTTGGATTGGCCGCCTCTGACTTCTCTCGCAGAGCTGCGCGGGTTCCTCGGATTATACAATTACTAGAGAAGGTTCGTGAAGGGCTTTTCTCAGCTCGTTGCACCCTTGACCGACCTAACGAAGAAAGGATCTTTCCAATGGAATGAAAAGGCACAAAGTACCTTCGACAAGTTGAAATAAACCATGAGTTCCTATTCGGTCCTCGCATTACCAGACTTCACTCGACCCTTCATCGTAGAATGCGACGGATCGGGGGAAGGCATCGGGGACGTACTCATGCAAGACCGTCGCCCGATTGCATTCGAGAGTCGGAAACTCTCGAGTGGAGAAGTTGTATTCCATCTACGAAAAAGAAGTGCTCGCCATCATGCACGCCCTGACGAAGTTTAGACAGTACCTCATGGGATCTAAGTTCGTCGTCTGTACGAACCACAATAGCCTGAGGTATTTCTTGGAACAGAAGGAGCTGAATGAAAGACAACAGAAGTGGGTGAGCAAAATCCAGGCGTTTGACTTCGACATTGAGTCCGTGAAAGGGAAGAATAATATTGTTGTTGACACTTTATCAAGGAAGCCCGCCATATGCTCCTTGTCTCAGATTTCAGCGGATTGGAAGGCATACCTGTTGGTCGAATATTCTAAGAACCCTTTTGCGTGTCAATTGATGGATGGCGAAGTGCGTGACGACAGATACAAGGTGGTCGACGACATCATTTATTATAAGGACAGGATTTATTTAGTGCCCGAGTCCAGGATGAAAGAGGAAATTTTAAAGGAGATGCACGATTCACCCTTGGTCGGGCATCCAGGGTACCTAAAGACCTAAAGACAAATCAGAGAAAGATTCTTGTGGGAGGGTCTCAAGAATGATGTCCTACAATAAGTTCGGGAATGTGCTACCTGTCAGCAGAACAAATCCAAGCACACACTACCAGCTGGTCTACTACAACCATTACTGATACCTGAGCAAAAGTGGGATAGCATCTCGATGGTCTTCATCTCGAGACTTCCCAAGGTGCAAGGGAAGGATTGTATCTTCGTGGTGGTCAATCAGCTCACTTCTTCGCCATTCCCGTAGGATATCAGACCGCACAAGTAGCGGATCTATTTTTTCATGAGGTTTTTCGCCTGCATGGTCTCCCTCGGAACATCGTCAGCTACAGGGATAGTCGCTTCCTTAACATCTTTTGGATAGAACTATTTTGGCTTGCAAGGACAAAGTTGTCACCGAGCACCAGTTATCACCCCCAGACTGATGGACAAACCGAGACTGTGAACAAGTGGCTGGAAGGCTACCTCAGGAACTACGTTTTGGCACAACAGAAGACATGGGTTAAGTGGTTGCATTTAGTTGAACACTGCTACAACACTACGTACCACATGTCGATTGGCATAGCGCCCTTCAAAGCACTGTACGACTACGAGCCGCCCTCATTCGTTGATATGGCACTAGGCGATAGCCGCACGCCGAAGGCCAAGGATTGGCTACAGGAAGGGTTGGACATTTTGAAGTCTCTCAAGAAAAACCTTTAGAGGGCCCAAAACAAACAGAAGATATATGCTGACAAGCACCGAATAGAGAGAAGTTTTGAAGTTGGCGATCTGGTGTACCTTCGGCTTGAGCCCTACAAACAATCTTCCCTGAAGACATGTGGCAAGGAAAAACTGCGGCCACTTTTCTACGAACCCTACCAGGTGGTGCGGAGAGTAGGTGAAGTTGCCTACAAATTGAACCTGCCGAAAGATAGTCGAATCCACATCTTTCACGTTTCTTGCCTGAAGAAAGCTATGGGTCAACACATCATGGTCTCAACAGATCTGCCACCCCTCGACAAAGGAGGGAAGTTAGTGTTAGAGCCAGCCGAGATCGCCGACATTCGGGAGAAGAGGTTGAGGACACGCACGGTCAAAGAATTTCTTGTACGCTAGAAGGATCTACCACTAGAAGACGCCACCTGGGAAGGCGAGGAGATTTTGGAAGACCCCAGTTTGCGATTGCCTGAGGACAAGCAATTTTTGGGACGATAGGACTGTAATGTTCCCATCATTAAATAAATAATAATATTTGTATTTGGGTTCGGATCAATTTTTGTTTATCTCGGGCCCATCTTTTATTTTTGGCATAGGTGTAGGTGTTGTGTCGGCTTTATTTGTGCACCCTCGGGAGTTGTCCGACGGGTATTTATAACCGGCGTGTAGGATGCATTTCTCATGTTGAGTTTTGATATTTTATTTGTAATTGCGAATTCCTATTGTCTGCAATTTCAGAGGTGAAAGACTCCCGATTTGGTATTTTGCAGTTTCGGTGGGATTCAACCCTCACCCTACTCAACTAGTTCTCTTGTTTTGGATCTGGCAAATATGAAGAGCTATCAATTATTATTCCTCTTTACAAATACTTGTTTGATCTGTCAACTATTGTGGAGTGTATTAAATTCAGTCTGACAAACCCACAGGATAGGATCGAAGGCAGCATTACATTGACCATATGGACTTTTTTTCATATTGTACGGACATCTCTTTCCACACTATACGACCTCGATCATACGCCATTCCTGCACCATACAGTACGACCTCTTCATATACCGTACGACCATCATTCCCTCGACCGTACGCCATCCCTTCATATACTGTGCGACCTCTCCATATATCGCACGGCCACCGTACAACATCTACATACATCGTATGGCCCAGCCTCTTGACACAAACGGGAGAATTGTTTAACACTGAGTGGTTGGGAACATTACATTCCTGAAAATCGTTGTAATCTTTTATTTAAGGAGACTTTCACTCCTTAGTTTGTCAACGAATATTTTAATCATCCTCTGTGTTTATCATTTTAGTGCTTCTTCGTATATAATTGAGGAAAGATTACCATCCATTAGTACAGTGAAGGTACCAACAATCTTCTTCCTAGGAAGGGAATGTCAAAGAAATTGTTCTTGTCTATTTAGCCAAAGGAACAAAGACAGAGAAAGTTGAGTTTTGTTACAGATCTACTATATTATTTGCCTTTGACCATTTGAGCCATGAGCAATGTTCACTAAAAGAGTTTTTCAGGAAGTTAAAACAGCATAGATCTCTTAGAAGAACCAGCTTTTCAATTGCTTTGAGGCTAAATTTCGAAATCAAGTAGGTGTACAGGTACGGGTATGTAGGTATGGTACATGAATACGAAATTTTTTTGGGGAGGGGTTGGGTAGGTTTTGTGTGTGTATTATTTGTTCAATAGAATATCAATATATTTAATATTTTTATATTCATAAAAATTATTATATATTGACTTTATACATATGTAGTCTATATTAAATAATTTTTATAATATGTTATATTGAGCTTTTCTATTTTAAGTCATACACAATATTTTGAATAAATTTAAAATTATACAAAATTTAACTATACTAATTTAAAAATTAACTTTTTGTATAATAGAAATTCAAATCTATTCATACATATCATCATTTTTAAGTTAATAATATATTCATATATATAATTTTATTATTATAAAATACAGATATTTATATTATTTATATTAAATATATTATACTATATAAATTTGTATTTAATAATATATAACACATGCATTCTTCTCTACTATCACGGCATTAGATTGAAGATTCGCAGTTCACGGTAGAAGAAAATGAAGATTCATAGTTTCAACCAGAAATATATTTTAAAAAAACTTAATCGTGGGTCGGTGCTTACAGGTCTGAGACTTATCGATCATTTTCAGGAAATGCTTTTTGGTTTTTTTGGAAGTCAAACAACATCCAAATAGTTCTGGTTAGCCACGTCATGCCTGAAATCAACTGGGAACGAAATCTTGTTCCCCAATGCATTTCACTTTCAACGATAAAAAATGTGAATCCTGTGCAATTCGCCTCCAAATCTAATTCAGGTACATTTCGTACCCAAAATCAATGGAAAAGGGGCACAATTTGGCTTATTAGCTTTGAGGGAAAAGCAATTCAATGATCCCAGATCATATTTAGAGTACAAATAAAGTTGGTGTTTCTATGTATCATAAATTGTACCCAAATGAGTCATAGAGGAAGAACAATTGTGTCAACACACAAGGACAATTACAGGGGGGGTCAGGGGCCGAACCCGGGTGGAAACTGCGCCAATAAAAGGGGAAAAATTAACCTTCGAGTATTATTAGGCTCCATATAGAAGATGATGATGAAGAAGAAGAATATCAATAAATTATTAATCCATTAGTTGAACTTCAAACAATGATACTTGAACTGATGTTCTGATTTTATTTTAATGTTTTGAATCTTTGATGTTGAACTTGAACTTGAAGTATATGATGGTATGATCATGGATTTATGATTCATGATGCTATGATTACAAATTTACAAGTGCTTTTATTGTTTAAATGTTTAATTTTTATGATACATTGTGACATTCTAATCTTAACTCATGCTTCTAGGCTGCATAAATATCAAAATATGTATATATAAATATTAAAAAATTACATATTTTTGTACTAACGAAGCTGAACCCAAACCCCTTTTCAAAATTTTGGCGAACCGGTTCTTCGAACTCGAACCCGAACCCGAACCGGCAACTTAGGTTTTCAGCTATGTTCCATGGCATTTCCAGGACTAGGCCAACAATGATAGAAGACTTTTGTTTTGGGATAGCAGCTAGAAAAATAGGGAAATGATAAAATTCAAGGTATAAGAAGTATCCTAGCAATTAGAACAAACCACAAAATTGGAGTTTAAAAGTTTAAACTTGAAACTAAATCAGTGAATTCAAATGAGAGTCAAGAAATAATGCGTCGAGATTCATTGATTCAAGTATGGTGGTACATGAAGATTAAAAGATCATTTCCTTATTTCCTTCTCCTTCACAGCTGATTCAGTTTGCAAATGAAGATTTAAAGGCCAAAATATTAGAGTTCCAAAACTATGGTCCCCGCGCACATTTTTTCCTGTTTAATTTTTATTTTCAGTTTTCTCATAAATGACAAGGTGCAGAAAGGCCCCCAAGACATTTCACTTCCAACTGTGACCACTGTTTCAAGGATGTTTCCCATGTCCAGAAAACATCAGGGGCAGATGGAATGTGCCCAAGATTTTTCCCCTCCCAATTGCCCTCTTTCCCAGGCATTTCCTATATCCAACAAGCATCACGAACAGCCCAAACGATATTTCTTGGCGCTACCCCTATGACCAAAATAGGTAGGGGATCGTGACAATCAAGAAAACAGCTGGGATACATTACCATGCGACCGCAGTATCCAGTCTTTCTAAGCAGATTTCAGATTTTGAAGAATTGGGTTTCTGATGTAGGATTTTAAAGCACTCCTGATTTCAGCATTCCTTCTTTCCAACAGTTACTGTTTTCTACTAATATTACATATTTCTTTCAATTTTCAGTTTAAGATTTGTGTTGAGTTTATAGTTATAATTTATAATAGATATAGCAGGGAAATACTTGAGATCATAACATTTAGCTTCAAGTGTTTTTTCTTTTCTTGGACAAGACAAAAAAAACCGAACACCAGCTTGAAGTTTTTAGCTATTTAAAAATATTCTCTGCACAGTTAAAATCCAGCACTTTTTATTCCTTTTCCGGACCATGGAAAGATTATGTCTCTTAAAGATAAAAATAAGTTGAGCACCAGCTTGAAGAATTTTTTCTTTTCTTGGACAACACAAAAAAGTTACATACCTTGTCGAGCAGCAAGCAATGCAGCCTCATTAACAACATTTGCAAGATCAGCACCCACAAAACCTGAGGTGATTGATGCAACTAAGGTGCAAACCATCTCTGGGTCCTCCTCTAGAGGGATTCCACGCAAATAAATAGCCAAGATCTTCCGTCTTCCATTTACATCTGGTTCTCTAACAAACACTCTTCTAGAAAACCGGCCTGGCCTGCACAGAGCTGGATCTAGGGCCTCTGGCCTATTTGTTGCAGCAATAACAAGGACTCCCGTGTCTGACTCAAATCCATCCATCTCTGTCAATAACTGCACATCTCAAATAAAACTTACTAAGATGATGCTTGGAAATTGCATGGTAACTAACAATATAAGACACCTAAAAAAAATGAAAGTTGGAGACAGCTGGTTGAGCAGCATGTGTTGATTACAGCTGTATAAAAACAAAATTATACCTGATTCAATGTTTGATCACGTTCATCATTAAAACTTCTACCCCGACGCCCTCCAACAGCATCAAGTTCATCAATGAATATGATAGATGGTGCACATTTCCTGGCAACATTGAAAAGATCTCTGATTCGAGCAGCTCCTCTTCCCACAAATAACTCCACAAATTCACTAGCAGAGGCAGCAAAGAAAGGTACTTCAGCCTCTCCAGCCACTGCACGTGCCAAAAGTGTTTTGCCTGTTCCTGGAGGTCCTATAAGAAGAACACCCTTTGGTAGCTTTGCTCCTAGTTTACTGAACTTTATGGCACCTTGCAGGCACGAAACAATCTGGAATATGGAAATGTATTGCACAATAAGAATAAAAACCATCTTGAAATGAACCATAAACCACAGATGTTTTTTTAAACTTCCAAGCATTCATTAACTTTCAATTGATGTTTGAATATCCATAAAATGGAAACATTGAAAACAATACTACGACACTGAAAGTATTATAACAATTAATTTAGTAACCTGAAGCTATTCAGAAAACCAATTTTAGTAAATACTGAATAGTAATGCTTGTATAGAAAAATAAAACTACAGCTTTTATGATTATATATAACTTGTACTAATACCCATTAGCAAGAAGTAAAAGGAGGTAACAGTGGGACTAGAAATCACATCCAACTAAAACAGATGAGTTCATGACCAACATGTCCACATACAAAAAGATTCTATGCACAATCTTACTATTTTCTTTTGGCTCATTAATATCTACAAAATGAACATTCCCTCCAAAAGTCAAGAAAAGAACAAATTATGAGATAAATAAGTGTACTTATGGCAAGGGTATTGGCAGGAATTGTGTATCAGGTTGCATTAGATGTGGTCAGCACCTTATGTAATAGATGTTCATTTTTTCAGTGGCAAGACAACCTAATAATCAAGACCAGGAATAAGGATCTGAAGACATCTCTGTCAAGCCTTGTCTTGAATCACTATGATTATGACTGACTAAAATTGCAAACTTCACATTGAAAAGTGATAAACAATGAATAAAGTTACTTTTATCCTGGAAAGCAGAAACAATATGAATATATTGAACACATGAGAAAGATTACTTATACCCACCTTTATATATTAGACTTAAATTGGTTTAGCTTAAAAAGTTTCAGTTTTAAGATATTTATATTCAATGATTAAAAGGTCTACACATTTGGACATTTTTTTTTCAGGTATAACATATTTGAAAGTAGAATACCTTGCGATAGCCATATGACACCCCCATCACTTGGAATAAGCAAGCATAAAAGACTGACTTTTGGAACCAAAGAAATGAATAGTTTTCTCAGCATGTTTAGAAAGGTACCAATAAAACAAAATCGTGAAGATGCAGATCCTTATCCTTCACTACTCTTTCCTTAAACATACTGTTCACCAATCCATCTTTGCTTAATAATTTACAAGCGAGTTCGCCAATAGGATTAATTTTAGGTGTAGAATCTGCTTACCATTGTCTGAATATTTTAACAAATTGCACTTCAAGATAGCTCACAAGCAAGAATGCCATCTCTCAATAAGCCTGTAATAGAACCTTTCACAGTTTATTCTTTATGGTATTCTTGGCCCCCAAAGTGGTATTGAATAGAATTTAGCCAAATGGCAAGAAAATGAAATTAGATAACTGGTACGTGGGCTCAAAATAAGGAAATTAAGATGGATTATTCTTTCTCTAAAAGAAAACATTTTTGAGCACTGACATTTGACCCGATCAACTCATTTAGAATTATTTGGCTCAAAGATACATCTTATTTGAAACTCCCACACTTGGCCCCATCTTAAGTTGTTTCAAAGGGATTGCATATATGAAACTGTATGATAAAGTAAATTAAATTAGCTCAAAAATTTCTATTTTGGAAAATTCAAATTGAAAGTTTTTAAAGTTTCAGCTTGATTTTTGCCCCATTTGGTACTGTTTCAAAAATTTCCATTGTTACTCCACTAGTTGATAATGATGACTAGGCGGAAAGTTTTTCTAAATTTTGATTTTTCCAAAATTGGAGTTAAGAGCTGCTTGTATGGAGAAGCAACCACAACATGTGTTGCTTAAGATCTTCTAAGGATCACTACATAGGCACATTAAATACTTAAATTCACCATATAAATTCCCAAAAGCAGCTTGAGCTGGCTATCAATGTTGATCAATCAAAGGGTACAAATGCCAAGAACATGAACAAGCAGACTTCATACAGGGCTGAGACACAAGAAACAATTAAGCTTGTTGGCTAAATATTTTGCAAGTCACTAAGACTACAACTTGCAAAACGTGTGTTTTAGGCAGCAGTATGTGAGATTTCTCTCTCCTCTCAGCAATAGGGGAGGCTCCCTTCTTACCGCAGGT
>MU227453.1:507550-532684 GCA_018584345.1 Thuja plicata | reverse complement strand
AAGGATTTATACAATGACTATTAGGTCAACCTGGTTAAAGGATTTGAACTGATACAATGGTTAGAAAGTAATCAACAAGTGTGATCTGATACATACAACTTACTTTGCAAATCCAGATCCAATTTTAACTCTAATGCTAATTCACTGAGTGGCCTCCATTTTCATCTCAAACTTCAGATTTGCTTGGAAATCCATCAAGCAATCTCTCTGCTTCTCTGCTCAGCCTTCTCTGCTAGGTTTTGTCAATCAATCAATTAACCATGCAATACTCTTGTATTCAACTTCTCCTTACACTCGGATGCAATAACAATAACCACAGTAGGTTATATTATACCTCTTCATCTAGGTCAGATAGATCTTTTGCCGCTTAATCAAGATTGTAGATCTTAGGTTAGGTCAGATCCAACGGATCTTTCCATCATCACATTTAATTTACTTCTCCAATACAGTCATTAATTAAACATTGAATCCATGCGTTAATAACGGTTTCCTGTGCATTAAATGAGTGTGGACCAATCTTAATTAACAAAGTATATCCTAATAAAATCAACTATGTCGGCCATAGATCTCAAATCTCATTAATTAATAAAATATTGCTGCTCGGCTTCCTCTGTCTCCCTCGGCATTTCACTGGCACTCGGCATCATCTTTGCTTTGCTCGGCATCACCTTCCTCTTGCTCGGCATCGACTTTGCTTTGCTCGACATCGACCTTCCAGTGAACTGTCAGTAAAAGATAAACATCATATCATTTTGCCAAAGTGCCAAATGATCAAGTACCCTGGTGTATACTCGTAACTCAACCATTTCCTTGGTCTTCTTGTTATCCTATTCTTCAAATCTTCATCAATCAATAGATATGGTACTCAAACATACAGCAATAGTCTCACCAGTTAAGGTTTGACATCAATGACAAAATAACAATTGTCTACATTGTAGCAATCTTTCCAACAATATACTCATGTCCTTTTGCTATAGTCATCTAAATGAAATATAATTTGTGGATTTTCTAATGGCAGGAGCATCTATATGAACAAACACATCTATGTAGGAGTCTTGATTCAACTTTCTCAAGAGTAGAAGGAAGTTGAATCACATCTTCCTTTTTAGTTTGTTTTGGCTACAATGTAACAAAAGGAGGGTTAGTTTCTCTTCAAAAACACTTCTACTATGTATCACCTTCTGTGCAATAGGGTCTCAAAGCTTCTATCCTTTTACACCATAAGAAAAAGCTTGGATCTTATCTATGTTGATTCAAAAGAAGAAGAAAAAACACCCTTAGGTACCCAAAATCCACAACCATCTACTGAAGGTGAAACCCTCACCTCTTCCAATAGAGTATCCACAGATCTGGTCTACGCAAAAGTACTATTACACTCAATAGTGTATGCATCAAGCTTAAACAATGTGCCACATCTGACACCACTAGCAACCATCATAGTACCTCTCACCATTTCGCATCCTACATCAGAAAAGACTACCTGCATACTAGAATCTATTAATTTGCTCACAGATGAAATTTTTTGTCTTAGTTTAGGGATATGCAACATACCATTAATCTTTCTTATTCTGCCATCATGGAACCTAGTTCTAACTTTACCTCAACCAATATTATCTAAATGAGAATCATCACCCAAGTACACCTTGCCTTCATCAAATTTTGCATATTCAAAAAAAAAATCTGTAATGTTCCAAACCCTGGTTAACTGGAACACTTCCCCAAATCTTCCTTCTAAAGGTTAGTGCAACTTCTATCCTTGGGCCGTACGGTGTGACTGATGGCTAAAGGGTAAGAATGGGCTGACTGTAGAGTAAGAAAGGAAGGCCACATGGTAAGGGATGTTGGTCGCATGATGAGAATTGTAGGTCGTACGGTGTGAGGGTGAGGGCCATACGGTGTGGGATGAGGGTCGTGGCCGCACGGTTAGAGTTGCAGGTTGTACGGTGTGATGGTGAGGGTCGTACGGTGGAAATGAGGGCCGTATTGGGGGTCGTACGGTGTGGCCTGAGGGTCGTACATTGTGAGGTGAGGGTCGTACAGTGTGGACTGTGGTTAGTATGGTGTCCGTAAGGTCTTTTGTCTCCAACCTTCGATATGCACAGATCTATTTAATATACCCTGTAAGGAACTTAGTGCTCAATACAATTCTGGAACAAGTACTTGCAAGAGAAATAGTAATATTATTTATTGGTAGCGCTTTAGATTCGCCAAAACCGAATTAAGAGAACAAGCAAAGTAGGGTAAGGGTTGAATCCCACCGAAACTACAAATACCAAATAGGGAGGGTCTTTCACCTCCGAATGGCAATCAGCAGAATTCCAACAAGAATTTGCAATTAGAAATAAAATATCAAAACTCAACATGAGAAATACATCCTACACGCCGGTCATAAATACCTGTCGGACAACTCTCGAGGTGCACAATAAAGTCGACAAGGCAACACCTACACCTAAGGTAAAATAAAAGATAGGCCCAAGATAAACAAAATCAATCGAAGCCCAAATACAAAAATTATTATTTATTTAATGACGGGGATATTACAGTCCTCGCGTCCCAAATATTGGTTGTCCTCAAACAATTGCAAACTGGGGTGTTCCAAAATCTGCTCACCTTCCCAAGTGGCGTCTTCTATCGGTAGATCCTTCCAACGTACAAGAAATTCTTTGACCGTACGTGTCCTCGGCCTCTTCTCCCGAATGTCGATATTCTCGGTTGGGTCTAACACTAACCTCCCTCCTTCATCGAGGGGTGGCAAATCTGTTGAGACCGTGGCGTGTTGACCCACAACTTTCTTCGGGCAAGAAACGTGAAAGACGTTGTGGATGCGACTACCTTCCGGCAAGTCCAATTCGTAGGCAACTTCACCTACTCTCCGCACCACCCGATAGGGTTCGTAGAAACGTGACCTCAGCTTGTCCTTGCCACATGTCTTCAGGGAAGATTGTCTCTACGGTTGAAGCTGGAGGTACACCAAATCACCAACTTCCAAAACTTCTCTCTATTCGGTGTCTGTGAGCATACATCTTCTGTTGGTTCTGGGCCCTCTGAAGATTTTCCTTGAGACTTCAAAATGTCCAACCCTTCCAGTAGCTAATACTTGGCCTTCGGCGCACGACTATCGCCCAGTGCCATATCAACAAATGATGGAGGCTCGTAGTCGTACAGTGCTTTGAAGGGCGCCATGCCAATCGACATGTGGTACGTGGTATTGTAGCAGTGTTCACACAAATGCAACTACTTAACCCATGTCCTATGTTGTGCCGAAACATAGTTCCTGAGGTAGCCTTCCAGCCACTTGTTTACAATCTTGGTCTGTCCATCAGTGTGTGGGTGATAACTGGTGCTCGGGGACAATTTCCTCCCTACTAGCCGAAATAGTTCTATCCAAAAGATGTTGAGGAAGCGGCTATCCCTGTCGCTGAGGATGTTCCGAGGGAGACCATGCAGGCGAAACACCTCACAAAAAAACAGATCCACTACTTGTGTGGCCTGATATCAACCACCACGAAGATACAATCATTCCATTGCACCTTGGGAAGCCCTGAGATGAAGTCCATCGAGATGCTATCCCACTTTTGCTCAGGTATTTTTAATGGTTGTAGTAGACCAGTTCGTAGTGTGTGCTCGGATTTGTTCTGCTAACAGGTAGCACATTCCCAAACGTATTGTAGGGCATCATTCTTGAGACTCTTCCAGGAGAATCTTTCTCTAACTTGTCTGTAGGTCTTCAAGTACCCTTGATGCCCAACCAAGGGTGAGTCGTGCATCTCCTTTAAAATTTTCTCTTTCATCCTGAACTCGGGCACTAAATAAATCCCATCTTTATAATAAATGATGTCATCGACTAGCTTGTATCCGTCGTCACGCACTTCGCCATCCATCAACTGACAAGCAAAAGGTTCTTAGAATATTCGACCAACAGGCATGCCTTACAATCCGCTGAAATCTGAGACAACGAGCATATGGCGGGCTTCCTTGATAAAGCGTCAGCCATAACATTATTCTTCCCTTTCACATACTCAATATCGAAGTCAAACGCTTGGATTTTGCTCACCCACTTCTGTTGTCTTTCGTTCAACTCCTTTTGTTCCAAGTAATAAGTCACGTTGTTGTGGTCCAGACTCCATACAGACGACGAACTTAGATCCCATGAGGTATTGTCTAAACTTCGTCGGGGCATGCATGATGGCGAGCATTTCTTTGTCGTAGATGGAATACAACTTCTCCACTCTCAAGAGTTTCCGACTCTCGAATGCAAACGGGTGACGGTCCTGCAAGAGTACGGCCTCGATGCCTTCCCCTGATGCGTCGCATTCTACAATAAAGGGCCGAGTGAAATCTGGCAATGCGAGGACCGGACAGGAACTCATGGTTTCCTTCAACTTGTCGAAGGTACATTGTGCCTGTTCATTCCATCGGAAAGATCCTTTCTTCGTTAGGTCGGTCAAGGGTGCGGCGAGCTGGGAAAAGCCCTTCACGAACCTTCTTTAGTAGCTGCATAATCCATAGAACCCACGCAGCTCTACGATAGTAGTCGGAGGCAGCCAATCCAAGATGGCTTGGATCTTTTCTTGATGCACTTGAACACCTGAACCACTGACAATGTGTCCTAAATTTAGTACCTTTGTCATCCCAAATTCACATTTGGATCTCTTGTCGAACAAGGATTGTGATTTCATGATTCCCAGCACTTCGTCCAAATGCCTAATATGTTCCTCCCATGTCTTGTTATACATGAGTATGTCGTCGAAGAATACCAACAGGAACTTGCGCAGTTGTTTGCTGAAAATGTGTTCATACAGGACTGGAAAGTACCGGGTGCGTTAGTCAACCCGACTGACATGACCAGGAATTCATAGTGTCTGTAGTGACAACAAAAAGTTGTCTTCTCGAAATCTTGTTCCCTCATGCGGATCTGACGGTAGCCTGAGCGGAGGTCTATTTTGGAAAGATAGATGACGTCATGCAACTCATCTAGTAGCTCGTCAATCTTGGGAATAAGATACCTGTTTTTGATGGTCTTCTTATTCAACGCACGGTAGTCCACACACATCTGCATGGTACCATCTTTCTTTTTTACCAACACCATTGATGATGCGAAAGGGCTGGAACTGGGCCTAATCCATCCCTTGTTGAACAGTTCATGGATTGTCTTTTCAATCTCATCCTTAAACCTTTTAGGATGGCGGTATGGAGTGGTGATGATGGGCTTGGCTCCCTCCTCCAGCTCAATGGTGTTCTCAAAACCACGGTGCGAGGGTATGCCAGGTGGAATGTCGACGAAGACCAACTGTGTTTGTCCAACACCTTCTGGAGTTCGTCGTCATGGTAGTACGCCTGTTGGCCCTTCAGAGGGGCGGTTGAAACCAAATAGTGTGCGGCCCAGATGACGTCATCATGTCTAAAAATGGCCTCTATTCGTCGTGCCGAGATTTCCTTCGGACTGTTGTTAGACATCCCCCTCAGTACCACCTTCTTTCCATCCACCTCGAAAGAGAACTCCACTCTCTTGAAACTCTGTGTGTATTCATCCAGAGTCTCCATCCACTGAATGCCCAAAATAACCTCCATGTCATCCAAATCTACCACGAAGAAATCGTCTGTTACTATGTTGTTCCCCATGGTAATGCTTAGTTGCGGAACCAAATGGGTACACAACAAAAAGGTTTCCTCTCGCCACCTTGACTTCGAACCCTTGATGTGCCTCTGTACACGGATCTCTTATGTTGACCAGTGATGGGTTGATAAAGTTGAGTGTGGCCCCACTATCGAACATTACCACAACTCGTTGTCCCTAGAGCGTACCCCGTACGCGGAACATAGTACACCTTGAGGTGCCAGCAAGTGCTACAATGGCACCTCCCCTCTGAACCAGTGTGGCAATCCTCTCCGCATGGTTAGGATCTTGTTGTCCGTCTCCTTTGGCTTCAGGTTCTTCCTGGTCTTCTTCTCCTTCGGACATCACCTCAATGTAGTGGATTTTTCCTTTGCCCAGACATCGGTGCCTTGGTTCCCACGGCTCCTTACAATTGAAACAAAGTGTCCTTCTCCTTAGATCATGTCTGGTAGCGTCATCCAACAATGGTTTCTTCGATGGGGGTTTGTTGTCTCTTTCCTTAGGAGCAAGTGGTGGTTTGGGGTGTGCATAATTCCTAGAGGAAGAGGAAGAAGTCGCCATATTGCGTGCCTTTTTTATTGCTTCTGTGAGCATGGTGGGGTTGAATCCTTTTACCCAACCTCTGAGAGGTTCCATCAGTCCATCCACGAACAACACATTCAAGCTCCTTTCTGAGTTATCTGTCGCCAGCACGAATAACCTCTAGAATTCAGCAATGTAGTGGTCAACTAACCCGGATTGTTTCAGCTGAGCGAGCTCCTTGAAATTAAGTTCTAAATCTTTCCCATCGAAGCAATCTATCAACCTCTCCGTGAACTCAGCGTATGACGTTATTTGATCATGACCGAGGGTCACCATACCATGATGCCACCATTCGCGCGCGATCCCTTCCAGGTGGAGTGTTGCAAACTTGATTGCCTCCTCCGACATCGGGTTAAGCTAAAAGTATGTCTACCTTCTGTAGCCATGCCCGCGCAGTTGTTGATCTGACTCCCTCAAAAGATGATAGATTTACCTTGCCTATCTTTCGTTGAAGACCATCGTTGTAATAGCCACGACCACTGCCCCTTGAGTATCTCATTCGAGATTCACGTTCCTCCAATCTTGCATTAGTTGATCCTGCATTTCTTCGAAGGTGGGCTCTAGTTCCCTTCGAGATACTTCATTTCTTGGCGGAAACGTCGGCATAGACGGTCGAGGGAGTGTATGAGAGTTTGCTCTCCCTGTGACTGAGTTATCACCGCCATGTCCATTTTGTTCCCGATTTGTTTTTCAATTAATTTCTGCAACGTCTCTTGCATAAGTCGTCGTTCTTGCCCTCTGATCATGGTTTCATTGAGTTGAGTCTGACTTCTGGTTAACTCCCTTAATAATTCCATAACTGAAGCAGCTGGATCCTGTGGCTCCCCCATTCTATCGAGAGAACGGTACTTCCTTTTTGCATATACGTGAAACTCTTTCTGCATTCACTACCCAGCAGGCTGGCAAGATCACCAGCTCTGATACCACTGTAATGTTCCAAACCATGGTTGACTGGAACACTTCCCCAAATCTTCCTTCTGAAGGTTAGCGCAACTTTTGTCCTTGGGTCGTATGGTGTGACTGATGGTCGAAGGGTAAGAATGAGGTGACCGACAGTAAGGGATGTTGGCCGCACGATGAGAGTTGCAGGTCGTACGGTGTGAGGGTGAGGGTCATACATTGTGGAATGAGGGCCGTGGCCGCACAGTTAGAATTGCAGGTTGTACAGTGTGATGGTGAGGGTTGTACGGCGAAAATATGGGTCGTACTGGGACCGTACGGTGTGGGTTGAGGGTCTTACATTGTGAGGTGAGGGTCGTACTGTGTGGACTGTGATTAGTATGGTGTATGTAAGGTCTTTTGTCTCCAACCTTGGATGCGCATAGATCTATTTAATATACTTTGTAAGGAACTTAGTGCTCAATACAATTCTGGAACAAGTACTTGCAAGAGGAATAGTAATATTATTAATTGGTAGTGCTTTAGATTCGCCAAATCCAAATTAAGAGAACAAGCAGAGTAGGGTGAGGGTTGAATCCCACCGAAACCGCACATACCAAATAGGGGAGGGTCTTTCACCTCCAAAATGGCAGTCAGCAGAATTCCAACAGGAATTCGCAATTACAAATAAAATATCAAAACTCAACATGAGAAATACATCCTACACACCGGTCATAAATACCCGTTGGACAACTCCCGAGGTGCATAAATAAAGCCGACACGGCAACACCTACACCTACGCTAAAATAAAAGATGGGCCCAAGATAAACAAAATCGATCGGAGCCCAAATACAAATATTATTATTTATTTAATGACATGGATATTACACAATCTCTATTGGAGGTCATATGAAAAGATACATCTAAGTCAATAGACCATGCATCATTACCTACATGAGTATTCAAAGCTGCAATAAATGCATCACCATTTTCCTTCTAAAACTCAGAATTAGAATCAAATTTCTTCTTTTCCTCTTTGTAGTCCATACGGATGTGTGTAGGCTTACCGCAAATCTAACAAATAACTTTGGACTTCCTTGGAGATTTGGCTTTATTATGCTTCTCATTCTTCTAACCTTTTTTTCCTTAGGTCTTCCACAGACATTTAAGACCTTAGCATTGATGGATACCTTCCTCATCTCTTCATAAAGAGAAGAACCCACTACATCTTTGGTCTTCAAAATAACAAAAGTACTGCCGATAGCCATAACAAGATGTCGATTGAGCTGCCAACATATTGAATGCTTCTAGGTGGTTTGTGATTTGTTCAACCTCTTCCATCAAGGAATACAATTTTTTCCTCAAGAAAATCTTATTCGACAAAGATTTAGCCTAATACATCTTACCAAGCTTCATCCATAGTTTACCTGTAGAGGTCTCTTTATGGACATTCATTAGAACAGAGTCTACTAGGTACAATCTAATTAGACCCTTGACTTTACAGTCCATAACATCATATTTAGTAGCCTCGATCAAATTTGCAAGTCTCAAGACATTCTCATCAACAACTCACATATCTCGGTCTATTAATAGATCCTCCATCTTCAGCTTCCATCAGCATTTTAAAATTATTCCCAAAAATATTCTCAACCTCTATTATCCCTAACGAACTTGTCATCTGCAAAATGATCATGAAATATCTTCTCCCCAAGTTCTCACTCAAATCTGCATTAGTTCAAACAACCCAAAAACTCAACTAATACCAAAGGTGATCAAGCTCTAATAACAATTGTAAGGAAATTAAGGTAGTGGAACTTCCTACACTAACCTTGAGAGGAGGGTAGTGCAAAAACTTTCTCAAATCTTCACAACTATTAAGAAACTTAACTAAAATATGAAAAAAAAGCATGCAAACCACAACACAATGATTTATGTGGAGAAAACACTTTTGGGAGAAAAAACCCACACTACAAAAGTTGTCCAATATATTATTCAGAAATCAACAACAGGTTACAATATACTTGCAGAGCAAGCTTCTCACAAGATTGTCACCAACTGAAGATCCGGTGTAACTCAAAAGCTATATGACTCTTACACACAACCTCCATCTCATGCACCTAATATATAGGAGATAGAATACATGAAACCATCAAACGGTATTACAAATCATGGGCTTAAACAACCCAAAAAGTGGCGCCCATCTTATCTCCAATCCAAGATGCCCTATGATGTGTCAAAACACACACCAGCACGTGTAGCTCCCTTTTACAGCTCATATATGTATCCAACACGTTTTTATATTTCCTATTTCAAGAGACCCAACTTCCGGAGGCCATGTCTTTTGAACTGAATGTCTAATTGACAAATTGTTTGAAGCATTGGAAGGCTCGTGACATGCTCTATCAAGCTACAACTTGCTACATTGGTTACAAACCCTTTTAGGTCATTTTGGAGCCTCTAAGCCCTTCAAAATTGACTTTGAAACTTTCGTCGCAACTTTTGATAACAAATAGTTCAATATCTTCAAATTTGAACATGATCTTGCAACGAAAGTTTACTGGCATGCTTATCTCGTTGATTTGAAGCTTTGGAAAAAAATTTGAACCGATCTGAGTAACCTTGTGTGAATGTAAGGTTGAGACACCAATTTCCTACCACTAAGTTTCACATCTATCTGAGGCCTTTGTTTCATCTTTCATGGCCACCAATCAAGAATCATGCTCCTCTAAAGATAAGGATTCATTTGCAAACCTAGGTTCGTTGTTAGTACATTGTAATGCAAGAATATTCTTTTCATGGACTTAATACATGATGATGCAAGGATACAATAAAAATAAATGGGTTATACCTTTCAATCAGTTTCCATTATCTAATGGACCTTCTCAAAGGTATAATAAGAAGCACCAATAGTTTTTCATTAATAACTCTCCTCTAGACCTATCCATCTTCTAGTTGTTCCAAACATACATCTTTCTTCTCTTCATTTTTAGTTTCAAGATGCACAATCTTCTTTGATTTTTTCCAAGGCCATTCAACATCTCCAAAAACTCAGCTCCATGAAAACAACATCCTTAGAATAAACCACGTTCAATTTTGTAGGATCCCAAAGCTTATAACCTTTTATATTCTTGCCATAACCCACAACTAAACACTTGCTAGCCTTGAAATCTAGCTTAGATAGTTTATCATTTGGAACATGAACATAAGCCTCACTACCAAATACTTTAAAATGAGAAATCAATAGTTTTTTATACATCCATACATTCTACGGTTTTTTGTTAGTTCGAGCAAAAGTGGGACATTTGTTTATCAATTCACAAAAAGTGTTTACAATCTCAGCCCATAAACATTGTTCCAATATGCTTCTAGCTCTATCATTTTAGTGTAATTAATGTCTTTATCTACCTAGTTAGGATATCCCTTCACTAGCATAGACCTGTTCACACCTAGCTTAAGCTTACTTAGCCTTCCTCATGACTTTGTCTCACCTCATGAGGTGTAGACACAGGTACTCCTTTTTTGGAGACACCTATTGCATCTTGTCCTACCACTTGCATGAGCACGTGTCATTTTGCTCACAAGTGTCACAACTTCAGAGGGGTAGTTAAAGTTACACTCCTACCTTCTCACCCTCACACCTTTGCCAATATATGCAAGACTCTCTAAGCATTTTCATACTCTCTTATATATCATATTTTGGCTTTTATGTGCAATAGGCTTTTGTGGATGATTATCTCAATTCTTGCTTGCTGATCTTGGCTGCTCCAACATGGTATCAAAGCCATGCAAGTGAAACGATTCTCATATCAAGTGAATCTCCACACCTAGCCTTGTCAAAAGTTCGTCAATCTGATTCATCGCCACTATCGTGTCCTGAAGGTCCAAGAAAAGATCAATCCTTCATTTTTTGATATATTTCATACTTCTCCAATTTTTTATGCATGCACCAAAATCAATTTCATGCATAAAAGTTATAAATATTTAAAAAGAAAATTAGCAGAGGACCAACCTGCACTTTGCACATCTTCTATTTCAAGTTGCATAGTATATTTTTTGGCCTACCTGACCTATTTGGAGCTTGCAAGAAATTTGTGGTAATGGTCTAATGTGAAGGGATTTGAGGTTTCATATTGAATCCGCATGTTTGGATAGTCTGGCAAGTGGATTTTTCTTGTGCAGATGTTTGGTGGCTTCAGATTAGTAGCATTGGCCTCTTTTTTGAGCTTTTAGTTGACTTTATTTAGTAGATGATTACTCTGCTTTGTTCCCTCCAATGGCTCCATAAAAAGCGGCTCTACGCCCATCGAACCAGCCAAATTCCAAACAGCTCAGGCTTGCCTGCCCATTCATTAGATCCAACAGAGGAATTGCTTGAGATTAGCAGCATGACTATTCAGCTCTATTGAAGGCAACCCTTAATAGTTGTGCTGGCTTTTTTTACTACAAACTTGAATGAAAATTGTGAGAGGGATCAGTTACTCATTCCCGATGGTTTTGTAAGTAGCTTTATCAATGACTACTCCATGCAACTAGCAACATTTTCAACAGCCAGCATTAGATACTCCCCTCCATACGGCCCCTTGTCCCTTCACTAAAGCATTTGACCCATTCTTAACAGCATTTGGAAGCCTTTATTGCAAGTAGTTTGCTTTGCATTCATGAACTTCTTGCTCCCCTTCTGCATTTGGCCTTCTTGGTGTTTTTATAACACGGAGCAGCAACCACAAGCCCCGTTGACTCTCTAATGCAACTTCATATCTATACACCCTCCATATCTCCTTTGTGCCTTAGTTTCAGCACATTTAATGTGCTCAGCTTTAGTTTTGAAAATCCAACACCAAGCCTTTCACCTGGCCATAAGGGGGATTGACTCACCATTTGGCAAAAGCATGTGGATTGACGAATTTGAAAGAGTCTATCTCTTCATTGGCAGCACCCCATCATTTTTGCACAAGCCCACAGTCAAACCCCAACATCTCCCACATGGTAACAAGGCAATCGCAATTGCATGCAAAAGATAAAGCACCAGATTGAACCTTTGGTGCCATAAGCACATTGGACTCGTCAACAGTTTAACAACTATTTCTGCCACATGATTCTTTGCTAACAGTTACATTAATTGCAAGTTGTAACTGTCATCATAATGTTTTATACTGGCTATACATTGTTAGCACCCTATTTGTAACATTGATAGTTTATGTCCCTGCTTGTGGTTAGCTAATAGTTTGTCAAAATCAAAGGATGTAAGGGGGTGATTTTCTTCATATTGCCATATCCAGCAAATAGATGAGTCGTTTTTGAGTGTGGATAGTCGACAGAAAGCTTATTTCATCCCAATTCCAATGACTGGTTGCATTTCTAAGCTTGCTCATGTTTTAGTGTTGTTTTTAATCTTTCAATACAGCTTTAATTAAACTAGGCATAATTTATGAGATTTTGATTTTGTAAACTTTTGATTAGTAGCTCCAAATCGAGTGTCACTTTTTTCAAAAGTTCATAATTTTCAATTTCCCATTCATTGGGCCTATTTGCATTGTAAAACACACTATATTATTAAGTGCCAAAATCTGGGGGCGCGGGGGGGTGTAATGTCCCCATTTTCGTGAGCATCAAAGTTCGAGGGATTGGCATATTATTTGATCCTCATAGGCTAATAAGTTGGTTAGAGAGTCTCAGTTGGTCAAGTCAAAGGCTAATTTCCCCCTCCAGAGGTGAGGGGTGTTTGGGATTGCTCTTCGTTTGAGTCGGATTGTCACACTTACTATTTATAGTAAGTGTCTATTTTGGGAAAGTCGAGTTTACTTTCTTTAGCAGGGCACCTGAACAGTTTGGTAGCAGTATGGAGTTGTGACATTGATAGAGCCTTTAGTCTGAGACTTAATATTTAAGTAAGTCCATTATGCCCATGTTGCTATTTTTAGCAGTGCACTTGGACATGGTATTGGCGGAGTTCATCAGTTGACGAAATGGAATTAGTTATTGGCTCAAGCCCAAGGTATTAATTATTAATAAAGAATTCTTTATTAATAATTAATTGTTAAAGTTATAATATAAAGTTTTTATTTAAGTGGGGGCCAATTGACACATTAAAGTGCATTAAGTGAATTTATTTTAAGTGGCACATTAAAGAAATATCCTAAGTCAATGTGGGTTATTAAAAGGGGCCATCTTTAATGGTTATTTATTGCATTAAGTCCAAGGGGAATTATTTAATTTATTAAAAGTCAACGTTACTTTTTGAGCAAAATATATTTTAATGTTATGAAAGACAAAAGCAAGGTTTGGCGTTAAGTATATAAGACTCCCATGAAATGAATCGAACATTATTATGATCATTTACTTTTGTTTGGAAATTGGCGTGACCCATTGGATTTGGGATTTGGTGATTGAACTAGGGTTTTGCTCTTGGAGAACGGAAATTCTTCAAAGAATTCAGGCATTTGAGGTGCTGAAAGATTCACTGAAATTTGCTGTTGGGGAGATTCAATTCAGCGTCTTCATTTGAGCCTAACTGTTGAGAGAAATTCAATTGATTTGCAGCAACACAAGGGTTTAGTTGAATAGAATTGCAATCGGTTTCTTGCAAAGGTTAGAAAGTCAATACATTAGCAGATTGCAGCCTTTATAAGCAGCATTTGAAATCATTTAAGGCAGCCGCAGGGGTTTCAGCAGTCACATGAGACATTGTAGGGAGACGTAAGTGCTAGAGAGGAACGATTTTGGGGTTTCGTGAGTGTCATTGGCTCCCATTCTCCTTTGGCGTCAAGGCTTTGTATTCACATGCCAAGCTGCGATCTATATCCAGGTTTTTAAAAACTGCAATAAATTTACCTTTATTTATATTATATGATCAATTAATGTAATTGATTTCGAGCTTTCAAATAAAGGAGATATTTGTGCATTGTTTTCGAAGGGTAGTTTGAATTCCATGCATTGCAATGTTTAATATATATTGAAAAAAACAAAAAAGCATAAACTCTGGAAAAAACTCAAAAACTACAAATTTGCAAAAACAATATCCATCAAAGACAGTTGAACGAGGGTAGAACCAACGGCGGTTCTTACAATGATATCAGAGCAGTTTCATGTCATCCTATTGGGGAATTGGGGAAAAAAATAAAATTAATATTGATCATATAGTTGATATTTGAGTGACCAACACTCTTGTTTTTCTTTGGGTATGGGACAGTGGCATAACTTGGAAAAGATCGTAAAGGACCTTGCTCATGCTCAACAAAGGTTAGGTTATGATTTGCAGTATTATGAAGATTATCTTTTGAGGAAATCCAGGCCCTTAGAAAACTCAGTGGTTGGTAATAGGTCTCAAGATCGGGATTGGGATTGACATACAACTACCTTGGAAGAAGTGCGTGAAGATGTCATATCAATAGCTTCTACCTTACAATTTGAGTCATCCATTGAGGTTCACTTTGTGGACAATCCTCTGTTCGAGATGTATACAACAATGTCATATAACAATCTGCTTTTTGAGGTTGATGTTGATCACTCGCCTGAGTTGGGCTTGGCACCGTTTTCACCATCTGCAGACACAATTAAGCTTCCTATAGCAGTAGTTGGTGAAGTTCCTATGTCCATGGATTATGGTTGTGAGTAGGTAGAGGATGTGGCCACATTCATCACAGTTACAGAAGTAGCTGATACAGTTGGGAAGAGTGCATTTGTTGAGAGCAGCGGAGAACCACATGTTGCATCAGGTTCTCCTGTGGTTACATCCACTACAGGCGTTGTTGGTGATGAGTCAGATGATAGAGGTTATGTTCAGAACTATGACAGTCAACACTTGACCGAGGTGGGAGCTTTTAATCGGGACGGCATAGGGAGGAGTACTCATCACAACTTTCTTGATCCACACACAAGATTTGAGGATGCATCAATGTGGATTGGTTCCGAGGTTATACCATCCTTGGTGGGATGCATATTCACTATCTTCAGTAGATGGAATCAATAGCTGCAAGTTGGTGGGGAATTACTTGCAGCGTCAGAACATCCAAGGCACTTTTGCAGAGGATGGATTTCACATCCATGGAGGAGTAACAGAGTGTAGTATGGGATTCAGTGTAGCAGATGCTTCCAAGTATTCTCACCTCCTTATGATGGATGGATGTGAGTTTCATTTATACTGGGACCCAAGTGGCAACAAGGTTAGCACGATAGTTTGGGTGGGTTCTGTTAGTTGGCTTTGCTACTTCTGGTATGGTAAAGTTGGGATCAGAGTTGAGCAGGAGAAGTCTGAGGATGTTCGTTTTGGCAGACTTCCATACTGGATATGGGATCCAAGGATTGTTACAACTAGTGGATTGCTTCTTCCTTCAGTTAGGGTTGACTTAGTTGCAGTGTACAATGGTATTATGATGATGCCACCCAGTTTGAATGGAGTACTCTACAGAGTGATTTGGGATCCCGACATTCAGTTGAGCATTGAGTGTGGAGTTCAGGATTCTATGGGTGCATCTAGATTCCAATCTGGGTTCACTAGGGTGTATTGCAGTGTGTACATGGTGTGGATTACTTGCAGTCTCACTTTTGGTCCTCATGTACATGATTTGTTTCAGATGCACAGGTTCAGTGCGTAGAGTTTGGACAAATGGGTTGTTTTTCATTTCTGTGCAATTGTTGTTATGTGGGTGTTGCAGTTGTGTTTTAGTGTGGGACATTTCTCAGTCTTCCTTTGGCCTTACAGTGCAATGGAGCTTCTTTGCAGTCGTGATTGCTTATGGACAAGCAATCTTAGGGAGATCGGACTGTAATGTCCCCATTATCATGAGCATCAAAGTTCGAGGGATTGGCCTATTATTTGATCCGTGTAGGCTAATCAGTTGGTTAGAGGGTCTCAGTTGGTCGAGCCAGAGGCTAATTCCCTCTCCAGAGGTCATTTGGGATTGCTCTTCACTTGAGTCAGATTGGCACACTTACTATTTATAGTAAGTGTCTATTTTGGAAAAGTCAAGGTTACTATCATTAGCAGGGCACCTGAACAGTTTGGTAGCAATATGGAGTTGTGGTGACATTTGTAAGATTTGATGAAAAACAAATCTATTAAGCCCAAGAAACCTGCATGTAAAAACCTGTCACAAGGAAGAAATCTGTAGGAAACAAACAAGGGTTTTGCTCTGACAATGTGAAAGATTATTATCAGCCAAAAGAATGAATAAAATATACAAAGGATCAATCCTTATAGAAGGAGATGTAAAACCTAATAGGAAACCCTAATAGGTAAATAGGCATTTAATAATTAGATTTAATTATTAAATGCCTAATGCAAGTGCTTAAAGTGAAATCTTAAGAGGCAGTAAAGTTAATTTAATCAAGGTAATTAAATTAATTCTTTACTCTAACACCCCCCCTTAAGATGAGCAACAATGCAGCTACAAACAATGCAAGAAAGAAGCAAAGAAACTGCAATGCAGAAAGCAAATTTGGGTCCCGGCAACATGGCTTGATGAGGTACCCAATCACAACCAAATCTCTATGAAACAGAGAAATGGGGAAAACCACATGGGAAAAACCCTCCAAAAAGAGATAGAAAGATGCGAAAAGTGGAAAAAAATGAAGATAGGCCTCACTGAGACCCCCCAAGGACAACTTCCTTCACCCCAAGCATACAACGCAGCTGAAGATACCGTGGGGATGCAAAAGGCTTAGTAAAGATGTCAGCAACCTGCTCCAAAGTGGGAACATACTCCAAGCTGAGAGAACCATCCTGAATCAGCTGCCTGATGAAATGCATATGAATCTCAATGTGCTTGGTCCTCTGATGCTCAACTGGGTTGCGGGAAATATGAATGGCACTTTGATTGTCACACCAAAGAAGAGTGGGACTATCAGGAGGAAATCCAAACTTTGTCATCAATTGTCGAAGCCATAAAACCTCCTGACTAGCTAGCACAGTTGCTCGATACTCTGTCTTTGTAGATGATAATGCAACAGCAGTGTGCTTCTTGCAAGACCATGTGATAGGACTAGAACCAAGACAGAAAACAAAGCCAGAAGTAGACTTCCGACCATCTGTATCACCACCCCAATTAGCGTCTGTGAAACCAACAAATGTGAGGGGCTCCTGATGTATAGTGAATGTCATATGAAGTAGTGCCCCGAATCTACCTCAAAATACGTTTGGCAGCTTGCCAATGACTCTCATGAGGATCATGGGAGAATCGAGAGACAATGCCAACCGCAAAGGAAATGTCAGGATGAGTGTGTGTCAGGTACAACAAACTACCCACAAGCTGCATGTATAAGGTGGAGTCCACTGAAGGAGTAGAGCAAGTGGTAGACAAAAGAACACCTAACTGAAAAGGTGTGGGAGCAGGCTTGCAATCAAGCATGTTGAATCTCTGAAGCATGTCAAGAGCATACTTCTGCTGGTGTTGGAAATCCCATCCCAAGACTGAAAAACCTGTAGGCCCAACAAGTAGTGCAGAAGTCCAAGATCTATCATCTCAAATTGCTCCATCAATGCTCTCTGAACACTCTGAATCACAGAAGATGAGCTACTTGTGATGATGAGATCATCAACATACAACACAAGTATCACAAGATCAGCCCCATGACGCTGAATGTACACTGTAGGATCGGAATGACAGCGGGTGAAGTGTGAGGCTAGCAAGAAAGAGTCCATCTTCTCATACCAAGCCCGAGGGGCTTGTTTGAGACCATATAATGACCTCTGAAGTCTACACACAAGAGAAGAGTCCTACACAAAACCCTGAGGCTGCTCCATATAGATCTCATGTAGATCCCCGTGCAAGAACACACTCTTCACATCCATCTGATACACTGTCCAACCCTGTGAAGCTGCAAGAGAAAGTACCAGGCGAATAGAATTCATCTTGGTGACAGGAGCAAAGGTCTCGGAGTAATCAATACCCTCCGCCTGTGAAAAGCCCTTCACAACAAGACGTGCCTTATACCGATCAATAGAACCATCTGCAGCATACTTGGTACGGTACACCCACTTGCACCGAACCAGCTTTCTTCCTTTCGGAAGAGTACAAAGACCCCAAGTGTGATTCTTCATCAAAGAAGAGTACTCCTCATCCATAGCCTTATCCCACTCAGGATGTCCTGTTGCCTCCAAAAACTTCTGAGGATCATCTGAAACAGCATGACTCAAAAAACCAGTACCAGATCGTTGAGCACAAGTACGACGGGTATCTGAAGGATCTCCTGCCAAAGAACCAGCACCACTAACAGTATCACGAGCCCACTTGGGCACTCGCGGAATATTTGGCGGAGGGGAAGGTGGATCATCATCTAAATCATCCTCAAAGGATATAGAATCCTAAAGAAGAGAAGAGGAAGTACTAGGCAATGAGGGAGAAGCTTGTGATGGAGGCTCCATCTGAGGATAGCGCTCATCAAACTAGACATCTCGTCGAAACAAGACCTCTCTGGAATCAGGATCAAACAACATGTACACCTTCATATCCTCACAGTAGCCAACAAATATGAGTGGTCAGCTCTTCCTCTCCATGGCTTTCCTCTGAGCGTCTAGAATAAATGCCCAAGCCTCACTACCAAACACTCTAAATGTAGAAACATCAGGCTTGACATGGGACCAAGCCTCCTCAGGAGTCAAATGTCGTAATGCCTTATGAGGCATCCGAATTTGAATGCAGTTGGCACAATTCACTACCTCTGCCCAAAAAAAAGGCTGCATATCTTGAGACTTTATCATACAATTGGCTATCTCCCGCAATGTTCTACTCTTTCTCTTAGCAACTCCATTTTGTTGAGGAGTATGGGGAACTGTCAGCTGATGCAATATACCCTGCTCAGTGCAAAAATCATGAAAAGACCGATTCACTTTTTCCCCCCCATTGTCAGTGCGTATCTGCCTGACAGAAAGACTAGACTGCTTCTCCACAAATGTCTTAAAGACTCAAAATGAATCAAAGACATCAGACCTGTACTTCAAGAAGTACACCCATGTGCGTATGAAGTCATCAATAAAGGTGAGCACATAACGAGCACCAGAAAAAGGAGTGGGAAATGACATGAGATCACTATGTATCAACTCCAATGGTGCCTTAGCACGTGAGGATCAACTTGTCGGAAAAGGATCTCTATGATGTTTGCCAAGTGCACAACCTCGACAAACACCATCAGTGCAAGAGATCTGAGGAAGCCCAATCACTAACTCCTGTGTACTCATCTGTTGGAGATATCTGTAGTTGACATGGCCAAAACGCTCATGCCAAAGCTTGCTCACTGTGTCTGCATGAGCAACAAGAGAAACACCTGTATAATCGGAGCTCTCAAAGCCATCAAACCTGTATAAGTGAGACTATGAATCAACACTCCCAGTAGCAAGAACCAAATCAGGATCGTGGAGGTCTCGAATAACTACATCATGTGGTGAGAACTCAACTGTCTTACTAGAACCAAAATGACAAATCTGATAGACAAACAAGAGGTTCGTAGAAATGGCAGGAACCAAAAGAACATCCTGTAGAGAGCCACCATCCAATGAAACAGCACCAGAACCTGTAACTGAAAGTTGTACTAAGTCACCAACTGCAATCTGTGTAGTAGCACTCTGAGCAAGTGAGGTAACCAAACTAGGTGTGTGTGTCATATGGTGCGAAGCACCGGAATCAATGATCCATGTAGCAGTGGAAGATAATGCTCGTGCAGAAAGAGCATGACCTTTCCCTATGGGAGTAGGTGAAGGTTGTGGAGAAGCAATACTACATTGCTGCAAGGCTTCCTCTAGAGCCTCAAGACGTTTCCAACACTTGGAAACTGGATGCCCTTCCTTGCCACAAAAAATGCAAGGTTCACCTATGAACTTCTTAGTCTTGGAGGAAGACTCACCAGACTTAGAAGATTTACCCTTAGGAGTGGATTTCTTAGACTCTGTTTTCTGAGGTGGCTTGGAGGAATGCTCACTACCAGTTGAATCTGTTTTGGGCTTCTGCTTCTGCTTCTGTGTCCCCTTAGAAGTCTGAGCAACCAAAGCTTGGTTCTTAGTTCCAGATAAAGAATCCAACTGTGTGAGCTTGGCCTGCTCTCTAGTCAACCAATCACAGAACACCTCAAAAGTGTGCATCTGGAATCTCTGGCCCAATGCATCCATGGTAGAGTGGAAGGTAGAGGAGAAAATCTGAAAATTTCCCCAAAGCTTTGACAGAATCAGGTAGATGCACTCTGTGTCAGTCTTAGTCTTTCCACATCCCTGTAATAAAGACCTCTGCTGCTTGAACTTCATCAAGAAATCCCCAATGGATGGAAAATATCTGGTACAAGAGAGGTAAGCTCTACCTCAATTTGAAGTGCCCTGAACTCATTCACTGTACCAAACAGGTCGTTAAGCTGGGTCCACATATCTAGAGGGGTATTGCACCCATCAAGATGAAACTGTAGACTATCTGATACATGTAAAGCAATCAACCCCATTGCCTCATCCATCTTGTTCTTGTGCTGCATGACCTCGAAAGGCCTCTGTAAAACTGGCTGCACTGCGTCTAAACAAGACCACAACCCTTTTGACCGGAGAAGTCGTGTCATCAAGGATTTCCATGTGTGATAATTATGAGGGGTCAGAAGTTCTAGACAAGAAGATGTCTCGGCCATATTTTAGAAGGTGTCTCGTTTTGATATAATTTCAAGTTTACTAAAGTAAATTACAGAAAACAAGAAATAAAACACCCCCCCACAATTCAATAAACCGAACCCTAGAAGCTGGAAAAGATTGCTTACAATGAGCAAGAAAAAAAACTTCAAATGAGTATCATGTGTACCTTTGAATTTTTCTGATGAAAATAACCATAGATTTGGATAGCGATCGCAGGTAAAAAGGCTTTCAAGTCAAAGTAAAATGCCCATGAGGGTTTGAAGTTCTGCCTTTTCAGATTTGCCAACGCAGACACCGGCTCATGCACGGTGGTCAGAGGAATAAGGTGCAGGTCTGGTAAACGACACCGGGAAGGACACCCAAAAAAATGACCTTTCACATGCATGCGCCTGTAAAAAGTGCTAAAAAAAATTTTTTTTTTTTTTTTGCATGCAAAAAAGAAACAAAAAATAACGTTTTGCAAAGAATACCAGATCTGAAAACTACAACCAAAACCTCTCAAATTAGCTGAAAAATCCCAAATTTCTTCTGCCAAACCCTTGCTCCTCTTTTTTTTCAAACATGAACAAGCTACAGCAAATCCAGCTCTGATACCATGTAAGATTTGATGAAAAACAAATCTATTAAGCCCAAGAAACCTGCATGCAAAAACTTGTCACAACGAAGAAATCTATAGGAAACAAACAAGGGTTTTGCTCTGACAATGTGAAAGATTATTATCAGCCAAAAGAATGAATAAAATATACAAAGGATCAATCCTTATAGAAGATCATAAAACCTAATAGGAAACCCTAATAGGTAAATAGGCATTTAATAATTAGATTTAATTATTAAATGACTAATGCAAGTGCATAAAGTGAAATCTTAAGAGGTAGTAAAGTTAATTTAATCAAGGTAATTAGATTAATTCTTTACTCTAACAACATTGACAGAGCCTTCAATTTGAGACTTTATATTTATAGTAAGTCCATTATGCCCATGTTGCTATTTTTAGCAGTGCATTTGGACTTGGTATTGGTGGAGTTAATCAGTTGACGAAATGTAATAAGTTATTGGCTCAAGCCCAAGGTATTAATTATTAATAAAGAATTCCTTTATTAATAATTAATTGTTAAAGTTATAATATAAAGTTTTTATTTAAGTGGAGGCCAATCGACACATTAAAGTGCATTAAGTAAATTTATCATAAAGTGGCACATTAAAGAAATATCCGAAGTCAATGTGGGTTATTAAAAAGGACCATCTTTAATGGTTATTTATTGCATTTATGTAATTGACACCGAGTCCAAGGGGAATGATTTAATTTATTAAAAGTCAACGTTACTTTTTGAGCAAAATATATTTTAATGTTATAAAAGGCAAAAGCAAGATTTGGCGTTAAGTATATAAGACTCCCATGAAATGAATCAAACATATATTATGATAATTTGCTTTTGTTTGGAAATTGGCGTGAGCTATTGGATTTGGGAATTGGTGCTTCAACCAGGGTTTTGCTCTTGGAGAACAGAAATTCTTCAGAGAATTCAGGCATTTGAGGTGCTGAAAGATGCGCTGAAATTTGCTATTGGGGAGATTCAATTCAGAGTCTTCATTTGAGCCTAACTATTGAGAGAAATTCAATTGATTTGCAGCAAGACAAGGGTTTGGTTGAATATAATTGCAATTGGTTTGTTGCAAAGGTTAGAAAGTCAATACATTAGCAGATCGCAGCCTTTATAAGCAGCGTTTGAAATCATTTAAGGCAGACGCAGGGGTTTCAGCAGTCACGTGAGACATTGCAGGGAGACGTAACCACTAGGGAGGCATGATTTTGGGGTTTCTGAGTGCCATTGACCCCCATTCTCCTTTGGCATCAAGAATTTGTATTCACAGGCCAAGCTGCGATCTATATCCAGGTTTTCAAAACTGCAATAAATTTACCTTTATTCATATTAGATGATCAATGAATGTAATTCATTTCCAGCTTTGAAATAAAGGTGATATTTGTGCATTGTTTTTGAAGGGTAGTTTGAATTCCATGCATTGCAATGTTTAATATAAATTGAAAAAACCAAAAAGCATAAACTCCTGAAAAAACTCAAAAACTACAAATTTCCAAAAACTATATCCATCAAAGACAGTTGAAAAAGGGTAGAACCCACAGGGTTCTTACAGGGGGGTCTCTAATTAGTCAATTTTCAGGGGGCTTCATTGCATCTTGTTTTGATTTTTGTTATCTCAAGTAATTAACTTGCTCTTATTCATGGGATATGATACTCTTCTGCAATCCACCTGAACAAGGGAAATTATAAGTCTTGGTGAGATGGAATCCTGACACATCTCAAGCACCATAACCTCATACCATATCTAGATGGACTTGTCCCTCAACTAAGTAAAGTTTAAACAATCGGAGAAGAATAAGCGGTTTAATACTCATGATCATATTATTGGATTGATCAGTTCATATGTAACATATGTCATTTTGTATGACATTATGGATATTGATTATCCATGTGCATTATAGATCAAATTTTGGGAATTGTATGGAGACCCACATACTTCTCCATTCTTGCATGATCCTGCTATGATTACATGTGAGATCCCACACCGTGGTACAGATACAGCATGTCCACTTGACATAGAGGAAATAATCATGTTTTCATCTCCTAGAGCTACATCCAAATCCAGCATTGATATCTCCATGGCTTCCAGCGATTCTCAGCACCAGAACATTGGCATTGTGTTTCCAAATCTCTCAAATTGGGATGCATATCTATCAGACATTGCATCTTTGTTTGTAGAGTCCCGCATTGCAGATTTGGATGATCACACTATTGAGGGCACTTGTCTTCTATTCAATGTCAGCTTCAATGAAGCTGCATCACCGTTGCCTTCAAATATTGTTGCACTTACATCAGCCACTATCGTGACAGATTTTGTAGTTATTCATAAGTCCACATATCAGACTCAGTAATCATCTATCTTGACACCTTATGCAGTATTATCAGATTCTTATGGGTCCAGTTATAACCATACATCTATGGTCCCTGTTCCCAAATCTTTGTCACATGACAACATTGGCTTGGAGATCATTGAGCATTCTTCAAAGGCATCATAATCGTCTTTCGATTTTGTGCATCATTCCGAAACATTCACTTTTCTGAATGTATGTTCCTATCCAAAATGGGAAGATCATGTGAACACTTATGGTGTTCTCTTTCTTCCCAAGGGGAGAATCATTCTTTAGAAATCGTGGATCATCTTCAGCATCCAATGTCAAGCATCTACCAGTACTGTAGGAGGTATTTTGAGAGAAAGCTGCATGGTTTCTCTTCTCTTATCAATTTTGGGAGGAAGTATTTCCTCTCATGGAGTTCATTATTTCACATTTTCTAGGGGTGTTAAATGACCTTCTCTCCTCTCTCCTATGGGGCGAATCTTTCATGTACTTTTGTAATAGTAGTCCGGAGGGGTTTTGAGTCCTCCATCTATCTCTCTTCTACTTCACTTGTAAATTTTCATGCATCATTTCTCTTTTGGAGAGGAGTTTTGTTCCCATTGGGTTTTCTCCTTTCCTTTGTTTATGAGAAGTTTGTTTGTACATGGGTACCTCACATGGTCTAGTAGCCAGGACCCATCATCTTTGTATTACTTCTCTCTAAGTTGCACTTCAAGGGGGTGTTATTATAAATAGTGTCTTGTCTATTTAGTTAAAATATCACCTTTACTAGCATAGACCTATTCACACCTAGCTTAAGCTCGTTTAGGCTTTCTCATGACTTTGTCTCACCTAATGTGGTGTAGACATGCATACTCTCTTTTTGGAGACACCTATTGCATCTTGGCTTGCCACTTGCATGAGCATGTGTCATTTTTCTCACAAGTGTCACACCTTTGGAGGGGGAGTCATTCCTACCTTCTCAACCTCACACCCTTGCCTATATATGCATGGCTCTTTGTACATATTCATAATCTCTTGAATATCATATTTTGACTTTTATGTCCAATAGGCTTTTGTGGAGGTTTATCTCATTTCTCACTTGCTGATCTTGGCTGCTCCAACATATCCATCAAGGTTCTATTCATCCACTCTCTATCTAACAAAATCTACATATCTACAATAATCATCAAATTCCTGAGAGAAGTATTGACCATTATTATCTTGCTTCAAAATCTTTACTTTCCTATTTATTTGTCTCTCTATCAATGCTTTAAATTCTTTAAACTTAGGGTACGTGGCAGACTTGTGCTTCAAAAAGTAAATCCAAGTGAAAGCTTGCAAAGTCATCAATACAAATAACATAATAGAGAGATTCACCAATGGAATGAACATCCATAGGACCAAACACATTACTATGTGTTAATGTTTGTAGCTTCAGTCGTATGATCATTAGAATATATATAATACATGTTGATTAATAATAATATATTATATATGTTATATTATTATTAATCATATGAAATTTAATATTTAATATTA
>MU227453.1:401606-477487 GCA_018584345.1 Thuja plicata | reverse complement strand
ACCAAATAAATGACTAAATAAACTACTAAATTAATGACTAAATTAACCAAATATATGACCAAATATACGACTAAATATATGACTAAATAAATGACTAAATTAACGACTAAATAACTAAATAAATGACCAAATCAATGACCAAATCAATGACTAAATGAATGACCAAATCAATGACCAAATTAATGACTAAATTAATACCAAATAAACTACCAAATGACCAAATAAACGACCAAATAAATGACTAAATATATGACCAAATCAATGATCAAATAAATGACTAAAATTGTTTAGTCATAAATTTGGTCGCGAGATAAATGACCGGCAATAAACTACCAGTGGTCACGTGACCAAATTTGGTCATTTATCTACAATTTTTGATAGTTTATTTGGTCATATATTGCTGTTTTTGTACTAGTGTCTCCTCGTATTTCTTTCATAAGATTTTTAATACTTCAACAATCCTTTGTATTATGGTTTGGGGACTTATGCATCTCCCACCACATGCTTGTATTTGTCTGTGTCTTTTTTGCAGCCCGCCATATGTTCGTAGGTGAGTTTGAGTGAGGTTCCTTGGTCACCTGTTTTCTTGCAGATTTATTGTCACCTTCAACCCTTGGCTTATTATTTGCAAAGTAGTCCCTCTTCCCTTTCTGCTTTAATTTCTCTTCAATTTTTGTAGCATTTTTAAAGGCAGTTGTCAATGTCTCAATATTCAAAAATTCAATCTTTGTTTGAATATACCTATGAAGTTCACTACGATATTTAAGAATTTGATGTTTCTTTGAGTCCTCAATACCAAGTTTTGTTGAAATTGAATTGAATATGTTGGTTTAATCTTGTACAGACTTATCCCTCTTCTATCGAAGCAACTACCATTCTATGTATTTCTGTTCATAGACATCCTCAGGAAAGTATGCTTCTTTTATGTATTCCACAAATTCTCCCCATGTGGGCTTCTTATCAAGGGACATTTCCAAGCCATTTTAATTAGATAATTCCCATTCTTTATTTGCTAATTTGGTTTCCCATGCTAATTTCACATGGGTTTCAGCTTTGAGGAGAGTAGACATTATTTTTTCAGCATCTAAGAAATTTTTTACAGAAAAGTATCTTTCCAATTTTGATAACCAGTTATCAACAACTTCAGCATCGACTTTTCCTTCAAAATTTGGGATGTCAAAATTTACCTGCACTTTGAAAGGGGTATTTCCATGAAACATTGTTCTTGATCCAGAGGTTTGTTGATTCTGTATGAGTGAAAATTGACTCATTGTCTCCTCTTGTTGTTTATTTAAAGCCTCTTCCACCAATTGCTTAATTGCATCATCTGACATCTTTGATCGTGTGCACGTCAAAGGTGGATATTTTGACAAATCTTGTGTATCCAATCCTAATCTTTGGTAGGAGGACCATGTGTAAATTGGCATAAATGAGCATTCTCAATTTGATACCACTGATCTGAATTATGAATCAGATTACAATACCTGGTGTGATGTCTGCGATATTGTCAAGTTCAATATAAAAACCAGAGGACTAACAACAGAACTGCAAGCCAAAAAGTAATCCATTCTATTCAAAATTGGATTTTATACAAATATGATGGATCCCAAGGGTCACTAGAATAGCTTAGAAATGAAATGAAGAGTCCTCATAATGTTTATTACAAATAAACTTATTAAAACTACCAAACATTTCAAAAAAATTATATAAAAATTTAAGTCTACTTGGAGAAGGCATAACTGTATAGTCCTAGGTCTTATTTACAAACCGTTCACTTTGTTGGAAAGATAATCAAAAATTCTAAAGCCTTAGGTATAAGGTCACACCAAGATGAGCCCTCTTAGGGAGAGTTAGGCCTAGAAATGCCCCGAAGACCTTAAAAAGTACAGTTTACCGAGACATAGAAATACTGAAAAATTAGATTTTAGTATTTCCCAATTCCATCCTGATCAACTGAGGCCATGAAGGCCACCTAAAGCCCCAAAAAAGCAACAACCAACAACCAACATTAATTATTTTTGCTATGTCTAGGCTTGGAAAGCATCATTCTTGCCTAGTCTTCGGTGAGAAACTTGAAGAGGTCTTTATAATCATCCTCTTCACTTAGCTTGCCTTTGTGGACCTTCTCCTGCAATAGATAGAGGGTAGTGGCTGAACCATGCATGACCTTTAGTACAAAGTGAGAAATTTCCTGGATCCTCGTGTCCATGGCCTTAGCATTATTGATAATCTCATACATTTTTGCATCTAGGCCATCTAACTTCCTCTCCTATCAATTAATTTGCTATCAGTTTACTCCTTGATGTTATTGGCTTCTTCCACAACAACATTCTTATCTAACCTCAAGGTAGGGGAGGGACAATTGGCACGGGTTGTAGGCTCAAGGGTAGTATTGACAGATGTATTAGGGTTCTCAGAGACGCGAGTGAAATTGCTAGTAATGGGTGGAGGGGCAGTTTTCTCCAGGGTATCTTCTTCTCCCTCCCCACTCTCTGTGTCCTCAGTATGAGTAGAAGAGAAATCATTTTGTTAAATGTTAAAATAAATAAAATAAAATAAAATATTAATATATTATTTAAAATGATAAAAATGTTATGTATTTGAAATATTAGAACTTCTTTTTAACATCTAATTGAGAATTGTTTGCCTAATTATTACCTTTTTACTACATTTATAGAAATCATTTTGTTAAATGTTAAAAGAAATAAAATAAAATATTAATATATTATTTAAAAAATGATAAAAAAAAATGTTATGTATTTGAAATATCATTAGCTTGTTATTTTGTATTGATTTTTAGAGTTTTCTTCAACTAATTTTTTTTATCGAATCATCAATAAGAGGATAGAATTTAAGATTTTAAATTATAACTTAAACAAAAAAAAACATTATATATATATATATATAATCATTAATAATTTTTTATCAGTAATAGGTCGAGGACAAAATATTTTATTAATGGAATTACAAAGTTACACCTCCATTCAGTGTGGGCACCGGTAGGAAAGAATGGAGGAAAGAAAACCTCCGATCTAACCCAGATCTTGTGAAAGATTGGAAAAATAAATGTTCTACATCAACACTCGCTTCTTAAAAGTGAGGTAAAGAAAATGAGATTATAATCTACATTATATATTGCATTCTCCATCTGTATACATTAGAGTTAAGTATCACATATCCCTCTCTAGTTACATACAATAGATGATAAAGAAAAATTATCATGCCATTGCATGGAGGTCAATGTGAATTTTTCTTCGCTCCCTGTGCTTCAACACTCATGCCTATCAACTGAAGCGTGTAAAATCATTATAACATTCTTTGTTTCCATTGTTAGTAGTGAAGTCAATATTCTAATCAAATCCTTAGTATTAGATAAGAGAAAGTGATGTCATTCAAAAGCATGATGATGGAACCTCTAACAATATTCACAAACTATGAATTGCCTTACTTAATTACTTGAATCAAAGACCCCTCGTATAAGGAATCAGAGACCCCATCCCACATAAATTGATATCCTTCCTAGTTCACATGTTAGAGATGTTTCAAGCAGACACAACTAATGATGTAAAGGATCACTGAATAGTATTTGTCATCCAAATATCAATACCTTTTAATATGAGATTTATTGAAATATATTGTTAGCCAAGGAGAGAACAACCATTTGTTTATGGCATTCGACCTGTTACAGGGAAACTATCACAAGACTACTTATTTATCTTGATTCTTGTAGCTACATGAAATACATAAGTGATAGTAAAGCTAACCAAGACCGCATAAAAAGACAATAATAATAAGCTACATAAAATTACTTATATTCACAAGGGTGATTCTTGCTCAATCTAAAATCGTTAATTTATAAATCCACCCATTTACTAAAATTCATGTGAAAGTTATAAGAGATATCTCAAAGCTTATAAATTTAGGCAGCAGTATCTTCACCTTTTTATCGAAACCAGGTCATCAAAAAAAGGCATCATGAATTAATCTTTATACTTTTCGGTGTTATAACAAATCTATGGATGTGTATGAGAGCTTAAAATAAATACCAGAGGTATATTTGTGATAATCCTAGAGCTTCCACACACACACACACACACACACACACACACTACTAAAACAAACTAATAACCAAAAAAGCAAAGAAAAGCATAAAACGTCCCAGAAAAGGTTGGAAATGTCACATATATATACTGAATTTCCATAGTAATATAGAATCTATAGTATAGATGTATCTCGTCCAGATAATAAAAGCTAAGAACAAACCATACCACCCCTAAGTTTAAATGGGGTAATAGTGTATTACATCATAAGTCCATATATCTAAACAATATTATTAGTGAGATTGTAGCCACCTAAAGTATCAATGAGGAGTCAACAAAACCAAAGTTTCTTTGAAAAGCTAAACCAAAAAACATAAAAAATGACTCCTAGAAATTTCAAAAGCAGTAATTAGTTTTAAACATTCTCTAGGAGAACAATGCTACACAAAATTTCTATCTCCTCTGCATCATCTATAGCTTCTTCCACCCCATCCACAATGAGGTATTCCTCAAACTAGTCTCTATTCGTTGGTGCCCTAATTTGGAAGATTTGCATAATAAAGTCAAGGTTTCTTTCAATTTGTGGTCTTTGGGCCCAGAACCTATCCATATCATCTGAGTATAGAATGGGATAAGTTGTGACATACCTATTCCCATTCATAAGCATCCCATAGTACCTAGGACGTGATATAGTAAGGTCATTTCTAATACTTATCACCACTATGTTCAGGTCTAACAAAATTTCTTTAATAAAAAGTGTTGGAAATATATGATGTGCCTAGTGACTGAGAGGGGGGGGGGGGCTGAATTAGGAACCAATAAAACTTAATCCATTTAATCCATAATTAGATTAACTTCTTTGTTTGCATGCATAGAACTTGAAATTAAAGAATCATACATAACACAATATTTGATTACCCAAAAACCTTCCAAAAGAAAGTAAAATTGGGGTGGGGATGATACCCATAAGACTTAGTAATACAGTATAAATTTAGCATGTTAGAACTTACAATGACCACTTCTGATGGTCTTCCCTGTTAGGAGCATAGAAAGGATTGTTACGTCCACCTTGTTAAAGGATTTTTTACAATACAATAAGTAATGCAACTTTGTTAAGAGATTTATATAAAGGACTGTTAGGTCCACCTTGTTAAAGGATTTTGATGGTCCACCTATGAGAATGAACCAGTTGATGATCTGCTATGTGCAACTATGTTTGCTTAATAAGATCCTTCTAAATATAACTGATCACCTGAATGTGATAGATAAGTCTCTGTTTTCATGAATACTTCTGCTCTTTAATCAAACTGTCATTCACATGTCTTACACTTATAGATATACATACATTTCATACATACATACAATTTGGATAAAACAAACTATCTTACATATATATATTATCCAAACAAATAACTCTACAAGTTAGCTTGCAATAAACAAAATGATATTTAACAATATATGCAAGGTCGGCTTCAAATTGTCACTCGAGTCCAGAAGTCTACTCGGGTGATAAAATGTCACTTGGGTGATACTGCAAATCACTCAGGTCATATTGATCACTTGGACGATGCTGGTCACTCGGGCAATGTTGATCACTCGGGCAACGCTGATCACTTGGGACTTTGCATAATGCTTGCTGGCTCGGTCAACACTAGATGACTAAGTGTTTTGACACTAATTGACAATATGTCTTGCCATAAGGTCTACAATCTCCCCCTTTGGCATTAGTGTCAAAAAAACTTATCATTGAATTCTATATCTGATATGTCAAAACTCCCCCTTACTGTTTGCTTGGGTTTTGACACTACTTCTACTGCTTGGGTCCAACTGACTTTGTTTTTGTGTTTTTCAAAAATTGTTTTTGTAAAGTATATTTTCTTCATTGTTCCACTGTACATGTGTTTCCTCAATGATATTTCCCCTTTATTATAGTATAATGATATTCCCCCCTTGTTTTTGAAAAGAATGCCAAAAGTGATATTTATAAGGTTATTCTAAAGTAGGATAGGAAATCACTATGTACCTTCAAAATCTGACACAAAGTGTTGTCCCAATTGTCATGTAGCACCTTTATGATGTACAATTCAATTTGTAGCTCTACATACAACTCTATCATTAGCTCTGCAACTGATAACTTGTTGTCATGAATGAGTGTCTTTGCATGTGTGATGTATTTTTGCATTCCATCCATGTATGGTAGGAGTTGGCTTTGCATAGTTGTAAGTGACTCTCTAGTTCTGGCTTCTTCTCTCAATAATTCAGCCTGTATATTAGTAAGATACTTTATCTTCATGAAGTGAGCTCAACTAGTGCTCGGGTCAAGTGCTAACTGCCTTGTACTTTCCTTCATGTCTGCATCAATCTTCACTATCTTATTCTTGATCTCCATAGTAAAGTTAGAGGTGTCACTTAACTTTACAAATAGTGCTACCACATTGCTCATAGTGGCTTCTAGAGTGCTGATGATATTTGTAAGTTGCACCTGGTCAATTTCAATATTCTTTGAAATGTTTTCTAGAACCTTGTTCTCAAATTTCTTTTCTACTTTCTCGAGTAACTTCTCTTGACCATCCATATCTGTGTTGAACTTGTGGAAAATGTCATCAAGTTGGTCCATTATTGAGTCACTCTCATTGACTTCAATATGAAATGCATCTACAAATATGCCTTTGACATCTTCAAGTGCTTTATTCCTTTTCCTTTCCTTTGACATCTTCAAGTGTAGCTCTTTTCTTCCAAATTTCTCCCAGAATTTCCATTTGCTCTACAGATAAGCTGGATTGATCCTAATTTGGAATCACAATTTCTTCAACAAGATCTATCTCATCAGTATTTACTACTTTTTTTTTCCTTTTGTCTCAGGAATCGGTGAAGGAACAATTTCCTTACCTTTACCTTCCTTAGTATTCAATCCAATTAGGTCATTGACCTTTACAATACCAATTTTTGAATCAATGTTAACCAATGAGTCAATACTGGCAGTAGAAGTATCTACCTTGTCTTTCTACGACTCGAGTATGCTTGGCTCAGTAGTAAGTGGAGCCTGTTGCTCAGTTTCTACTTGTTCAGATGTGGATTCTGTAACCTTGTCCTTGTTTGGAGGTACTATATTCTGGATAGGAGATTGGAGTAATGATGTCATTACCTCTACTGCAATCTTCTTAGCATTGGATTCTTCAATAGTCAGTACCTCAGGTAATGTATCATCATTTTCTTATTTTGGAGGGTTTGTACTCGGTATTTTTGCCTTAACATTGTCTTCTTTTATCTCAAATATTGATTTCCATACTAATGTGGCATGTTGAACTACATCTTCTATGTTTTTGTTCAATATTTGGAATGCCCTAAATCTGGGGGTGTGATTATTTGATATTTACTCAAGGCCTCTTTTACTTCTTTGCCATTCATTGCAGGCATGACTTGCTTCAATGTATGTTCCCTGATGTCCTTTTTAGTTTGGATTGTATTATTTCAGGGAATAGAGATTGCCTTGAATAGGTCTTCAGTCATATGACTCTTCAGCTTGGGGGGGTCATATTTCCATTTTATCATCTTCTCCACCACTGCTTCTTCAATCTTCTTCTTTTCTTCCTTAGTTCTAGAAGCATAATTTAGTGACTTTAAAGAACTCATACCTCTTCCTTCTTTTAGTTATTCAATCTTCTGATCAAATGAGGGTGTTGGTTTCATGATAACCACAGTATCAGCTTCTTCATCATCATCATCATCTTTACCCAATACAAGTTTTCTCCTTGATCTCCTTATGGTGATAACATGAGTAGTGATTTTTGCCTTTTTATGCTTGGGTGCTACCTTCCTCTTCTTCTGAGGAGGTTCAATATCAGTGTCTTCCTTTTCTTCCTTAGATTCAGCATCCTCTATTTTAAATGTATCCTCTTTATTATAAGAGATGGTAGGAGAGTCAAAGGTCTTTACATACTTCTTCTTAAATGTATCAAGCCTCTTCTTTCCTCTTTTCAAAATCTTGGGAATCTCAATCTCCAAAGATATCCTGCTCTTTGCTTCCTCATATGTTCCAAAGTAGGGGGCCTTTAGATTGGTAGGTTCATTTACAAGAGCCTCTATGATGTCTCTTGTGTCATCTATGTTGACTCTATATGAGAGGGTATTTACCCATGCAATCCTAGGCCTTACTGCTTGTATATAAACCTTATCATAATCAACTAAGAAACATATTTCATCTTTGTAATCTTCAACTATTTGTTTAGGAATTTTGTATCTACTATGCATCTTTTGTTTGAAATTCTCAAATTATCCATCCATAATTTTATCAAAGTTATCTCCTAATTCAGCTATGAATTCATTAATCTGATGGATTATTGGTGTGTCCTTCCATGCTACTGTTCCCTTGGAGGGAAAGAACTTCTCAACATAAAAGAGTATGCAGATTAGAAGAGAACCAAACTTACATGAATTGGTCTTGGATACTTAGATGCTTTCCATATTCTTGCTCAACTGGATGAGATGTAATTCTACTAGGTTGAATACCAGATACTTCTTCCCCACTTTGTATGCTAGGTCAACAACTTCACACGGAACACTGTTAGGTCTACTCGAACTGGATATCGTGTGGGCTATAACATGAATTCCAAACTTCAGTTCCATATCAATTACTCCATTAAGTCTCATGCCTTTGTCATCCCACTCGATGAGAGTTAATTTAGCTAGGTCATCTCATGTTAGGGTTTTGGTAGCTTTCATCTTTTCTAGCATAGGAAACCCAATGACACGGTGTATTATCTTCTTCGTGATCTTCACAGGATATTCCAACCACAAGTGCATGTCGTGGACATGACTAAGAACATATCTCATCCACTTTTCTAGAAATTCCTTGGCATGTGCATGATGTGTGTCAAAACCTTGGTTTCGGTGTGCTTATGCTCAAGTTTTAAAATCCCATCAGTACATAATGCATCATATGCTTTATTCATCTCAATGGTTCTAAGCTCCCGTATGTTGTAGTGATAGAAGCTTCAGATGTCGTTAACTAGTAACACTTTTGAAGGAATTAGGGAATGAGCTCCCATCGGGTCTATCTCCTCTGCAATTGCTGGATGAGGCTTAAACACTGGAGGATCACAAATTTCATTTCTCACCAACATCTCAGAACCTTTCTTGACCTTGCTGCTAGAAGTGGATGCCATATTGTTCGGACAAAATGATCAAACTTCGCTTTCAATCACAAATTCACACTGAATCGCTAAGGGCTCTGAATTGATCTGTAAATTGAAAACTTTGTAAGCAATAATCTTTACAATCCTTCATTTATAAGATATTTTCAACTGTTAGAGTATTTCATTAAATGCTTTGTACATAGTAGCTGGCATGAATCGGGTGGTTCTCCAAGATTCACTCGGAAGCTCGGGTGAAACTAACTTCCCAACTATCAATATTGCCTGACTCAGCTTGGTTAAGCTAGAGTAGCTTGGGTGTTACTAACATTCTAACTTGGGTAGAACTATAATATGTCCTCATGCATCAATATGCAGATTTGGACTTGTATGATGACTTGTATTGCATAGTTCCAGTCATCTCCTTACATTCCTATTCTGTAATGGTAGATCCACCCATCTCACTATTTTGGGTGCCAATAGATTCTTCATTTCTTTGATTTGAATTATCAGAGGATTTCCTTACCCATTTCTTGCTCATCTAAGTTATAATTTATGAGACTTTGGATTTTCCATTCTCAAAACTAGTATCAACTTTTTCTCTGTTGATACAATTCTTGTTTAGATGACTGAGTTGCTTGTACACATAACATCTCTTATTAGGATCCATTTTTCTGAAGTGAGTCTTCATACAATTTGCACCAATGTGCCCATGTTCACCATAATGACAACATATGTACCATGTGTTGTAATCCCAACCAAAAATTTCCTTGGCTAATTTTTCAGTAGGATTCCACTTCTTAGTTCTACACTCGAAAGATCTATGACCTTGTTTGTTACACTTGTAGCATTTTCCTTCAAACTTAGGTTTATCTTTGCATTCACTTGCTCTATTTCCATGTTTGTTTCAACTGTAGCATTTACCATTAAATTTTGACTTTCCATTGCTCCAACATTTATTTGATGTATGCCCTAACTTACCACAATGATTAAATGTAGGCTTGTTGTTCTTTTGAGCTCCTTATTGCGAGGATTCACCTTGTTCAGTATAACCTAATCTAGTATGTCCATGATGTCTAAATTCTATTATCTGATCCATGCTAGCTTGTGAATTCATCATACTTTCATTTTTTTGCTTTTCAACATTGAGATCATTCTGCAGTCTTTCATTTTTTGTCCTTAGATTGACAATTTCTTGTGTTTCATTATTGAGTTGACTTACCAAATCAACTTTCTGAAGTGACAGGTGTTGGATTTCATTTTCTTTTTCCTCTAATCTTGTACTCAGCAATCCTTTATCTTCTTGTGCTATATTTCTGTCATCTTCTGCTTTGTTATTTAGTTCCATGACTTCACATATTCTGATTGAATGAATTTCCTGTTCTCTTTTCAACATTCTGACTTCTTCATGTAAAGTGAGATTCTTTGTAAGTAAGTCTTCAATGGCTGCATCAACTTCTTCAGAACTTATGTCCTTGCAAAATTCTTCAATTCTTTCTTCTATATAGTTCTTGTCATTCATCTGCACTGCTAATTCTTTTCTTCTTTTCAGGGAAAGAGAGAACTTCTCCTTAAGTTTCATGATTTGATCCATGGCCACTTTAAGATCTATCTTTTCATTCTCATTGGCTTTCTCCAGCCTGTATGTTTCCATAGCCTCTGATATTTTCTCAAGCTATTAAACTTTTGATAAGAGAACCACTGCTCTAATACCAATTGTTGGAAATATATGATGTGCCCAGTGATTGAGAGGGGGAGGGGGTGAATCAAGAACCAATAAAACTTAATCCATTTAATCCACAATTAGATTAACTTCTTTGTTTACATGCATAGAACTTGAAAGTAAAGAATCATACACAACACATAACACAATATTTTGTTACCCAGAAACCTTCCAAAAGAAAGTAAAATTGGGGTGGGGATGATACCCACAAGATTTAGTACTGTAGTATAAATTTAGCCTGTTAGAGCTTACAATGACCACTTCTGATGGTTTGCCCTGTTAGGAGCATAGAAAGGACTGTTAGGTACACATTATTAAAGGATTTTGTACAATACAATAAGTAATGCAACCCTGTTAAGAGATTTAGAGAAATGACTATTAGGTCCACCTGGTTAGAGGATTTTGTTGATCCACCTGTGAGAATGAACCAATTGATGATCTGCTCTGTATAACTATTTTTGCTGAATAAGATCCTTCTGAATATAACTGATCACATGAATGCGATAGATGAGACTTTGTTGTCCCAAATACTTCTGCTCTTTAATCAAACTATCATTCACATGTCTTACACTTATACATATACATACATTTCATGCATAGATACACTTTTGGATAAAAAAAAACTATCTTACATATATATCTTATCCAAACAAATAACTCTACAAGTCAACTTGCAATAAACAAAATGATATTTAACAATATATGCAAGGTCAACTTCAAATTGTCACTTAGGTCTAGAAGTCTACTCGGGTGATAAAATGTCACTCGAGCGATACTGCAAATCACTCAGGTCATACTGATCACTCGGACGATGCTGGTCACTCGAGCAATGGTGATCACTCAGGAAAAACTGATCACTCGAAACTTTGCATAATGCTTGCTGGCTCAGTCGACACTAGATGACTAAGTGTTTTGACACTAATTGACAATATGTCTTGCTATAAGGTCTACAAAAAGATCTCAAACAAGTCTAGTCACACTCATCCTGTCATTGTAAATATGCATTGCTATCACAATGAGCATAGCCGAGATGTGAGGGTTAGCCCTGAATTTGTCTCAATTGAATACGAACTAGTCTCCAAGGCTCCTCAGAACTGCTATGCATATCACTTTGTTATTAATGTCCACTATCTACCTAATCCTTTATATTTAAACATCTAAGTTGAAAGTCATTTGCCTATTCTTAGCACCTAGTTTTTTTGGCATCTTCATGGTAAGATAGACTAACAACAACACAAATTAATAGGCAGGGAGTAAAAATACCCAGAAAGCATTCAAATTTAAAGCCATTTTCTTCCTGGAGGATTCTAATGAGGTCGCCATGAGTATCCTTCATAAATTCACAACGCCCTTGGGGATGTAGTAATCCTAATTATATTAATTGGAGTGTGGGAACCAACTTAGATCTTACCTTGCCTTTTGATGATTTGATCTTGTCTTCTTTAAGAAGCTTTAATAACTGAGCAGTGTGATGGTGCGATAAAATAAGGGATTTAGAGAGGGAGAATAAATAATTAATTTGATTGTAAAGCTAAATGAGACGTAGATCAAACCATTTTTATACCAGTATATATAATCAGAACCAATATTTATGCAGATATATCAATGTAATTAAATGAATAGACATACATATTAATAAATATAAGTATAACTATAGCCACATATATGAATTAAATAAAATATATAAGACACCATATATATATGTATGTATATATAAATACATATGTATGTATGTATATATATACATATGTATATATAAATATGTATATACATATACATATACATATATATATATATATACACACGCACACATATATATATACATACATATATATATACACACACACACACACACACACATATATATATATATATACATATATATATATAGATATACATATATATACATATATATATATACATGTATATATGTATGTATATATATATGTATATATATATATGTATATATATATATATATGTATATATATGTATATATTTATATATATAAATAAGAGTATATATATTTATAAATACACACACACACACACACATATATATTATATGCAATAATTTTTAATATAAATTTTGAAATTTAAAAATAATTTTTTTTTTACTTTAATTTTGAAAATAAAGTATTATACTTCTTCTATAAACTCTATAGTTAAGACATCAACTCCCTTGTTTGCCAAATCGTATGCTATTTTGTTGCCTTCTCGATATATATGATTGATTTTTGTCTGATTGAAATATTTAAGCAATCCTACAACTCTTTCTAACCTTGTATTTAATTTCCAATTTGGAGCATTGCCTTTCCTTAACACATTTATTATTATCTGTGAATCACCTTCTATTCCTAAAATTTGAATACCTAAGTTCTTACATAATAGAAGTCCTTCCACTAAAGCCTCTAGTTCAGCTATGTTATTTGTAGTGTCTTCAATAGGTTTTTCAATTTTACCACACAATTTTCCATCCCATCTGTGCACTACACACCCAATTCCTGCAATTCTAGGGTTTTGATGTGATGCTCCATCTAAATTTGGTTTAAAGCAACCGAATTGAGGGATACTCCATTTGTAATTTTCTCTTTCCTTAATACTCACCTTCCCACCCTTCCCGAATTGGGGATAAATTGTTAATCCATACCATTCTTTGCTAATCTCATTGTCCCAGTAAGAAAATATGCCTTCTATATGATTCTTATTGCGTAATCTATTGTTGATTGCCTCTATAATACTAGATTCTATTTTATTCTCTAGGCATTGTATGTTCATCTTTTCTCCTTGAAATTGTCTTTTGTTTTGTTCTTTCCAAAGTTCCCAAACTACTATATAGATGGTGCTACTTTCCAAATAATATTATAAAGACTCTTCTTATGAGTAAATGATGAAGCTTTTAAGTGTTAAACCAAATTATTAGTTAATGTATATTTCCAATGGAGTTTATTACATAACCAAAGATAAAAATGTTGTGCATAAGGACAATTTAAAAGGATATGGTCAATAGATTCTTCCTAATTTTTACAGAGATAACATTGTGAAGGGCCCTCAAAGCCTATTTTCCTAAACCATTTAGCTAAATTATAATTTTTTTTTGCATTGCAACCCATTAAAATATTCCTATTTTTGGAAGACAAACTTTGTCCCAACACAGGTGCAGGAGCAGCTCTGACTTCTGCCAATTTGAGTTTTGACCAAGGAATCATAACCATCTTTGACATTGTAAGACTTAGTTTTAGATCCATTCCATAACAATTTATCTACCCTAATTTTGGGGATAATTTTTCAAGATTTAAGAATCTTGTTCAATTCTAATTTTTCTTCCATGGTTAAGGGGTATCCCCAAAGGTTAGTTAGAATATCCTTAATCCTAGGGGATGTTATACTATCCATAGGAGCATACCCTCCCCATGAATCTTTCCAGAAGAGAGTTGAATCATCAGATCAAATATCCCATGTTAGATTGTGACTAATAATATCTCCACATTTCAATATAAATTTCCATGCTCTAGATCCTTTGGGTGGATCCCTAGTTTTAAAAATGCTAGTCGGGTCATCATTTTGAAGATATTTATTTGTAAGAATTTTGGCCCATTTCCTATCAGGTTCCTTATAGATCTTCCATACTAGTTTTGCTCCCAAACTCATATTCTGCCATTTTATTTTTTTTATACCTAACCCCCTTGCATTGAGTAGTCTACAAATCTTATCCCATCTAATTAGAGCAATTTTCTTATTTTCAGAAACCCCTTGCCAAAAAAAAATTTCATCATTTTTTCTAATTTGGCCTTGGCATCACGGGTAAGAGGAAAACAAGACATCTGATATGTGGGTACAGTTGAGAGTACAAATTTGATTGTGGTTACTGGTCCTGCATTGAATAACCATTTACCTTTCCAATTTTCCACTTTATGGTCCATCTTACTAACTAAGGGATCCCATAGTTTAGTTTCTCTATTCCCTTTATCAAGGGGCATCCCTAAATATCTGCATGGGAAAGCACCTTTCTTGAACCCTAAAAATTTTCATATTTCATCCTCAATCTTCTTATCAGTATTGAGGAATAAAATTTCATATTTTTTTGCATTAACTCTTTGACCTAAAGCTTTCATATATAAATTTATAATTTCCTTATAATTCCTAGCTTCTAATATTGTGCTTTTACCAGGTAAGAGGGTATCATCCACAAATTTTTTTTGTGTAATATTAGCTACTCCATCCATAACTTTAATGCCAAAAATATGGCCTAACTGGTTTGCTTTAAAGACTATTCTACTAAATGCTCCTGCCATGATGATAAAGAGAAAGGATGATATGGGGTCCCATTGTCTTAGGCCCCTAGATATATTGAAGAAGCTTTTTAGTGAGCCATTAAATAATATAGACATTTTGGGGGTGGATATATAGTTATAAATAAGAATGATCCATCATTTTGAAAATCTAAATGCCTCTAGGAATTTACATAAAAATCTCCAATCTACTTTATCATATGCCTCTTGAATATCTAATTTGATGATCATACTTGCTTCCCTATTCTATTGGACTGAGTGTATGATTTCTTGGACTATAATTATACCATCGTATATAGATCTTACTGGCACAAACCCAGTTTGTTCTTCTAAAATAATATAGGGCAATAGTCTTTTGAGTCTATTTGCCAGGGCTTTAGAGAGGATTTTGTAAATTATATTACAAAGGGTTATGGGTCTAAAATCACCTACTTCCTCAACTTCTACTTTTTTAGGTATTAGATTTAGGAATGTATTATTGATTTCCTTCAATAAGTTTCATGGCTTCCTAATGTTTTCTATTGCTTCCCATAGTTCAAAACCAAGAAAGTACCAACATTTTTGAAAAGTAGTTTGGAAACCATCAGGCCCTAGAGATTTATATGGGTGTAAATGAAAGAGGGTTGTTTTAATCTCTTCTATTGAAAAATATTTATTTAGTATTTTGTTGTCTTCTTCTGAGAGTTTAGTGATATTATCTGACAATCTTTTTGTGTTGTTAAATCAAAGGAATCCCAATTATTTAGTGTATTTTGAAATAAGTTTACAAATTCTTTTGCTAATTCCTTTTGGTTATTAATTAAGTCTCCTCTTTCATTTTTAATCTTAACAATCCAATGAACATTCCTCCTTTGTTTAGTATTGTTGTAGAAAAAATTGAAATTCCTATTTCCATCAGATAGCCATCTCTAGATTTTTGTTTCTAGAAGGTTTCTTCCTTAGATAATAATTCCCCATATTTATAAAGTAATTATTTTTCTTTGAAGTATTTGTCATTGTCCATAACATCCCTTATCACTTTCTCATTTAATCCATTGATATTTTTTTCAACATCCTCTTTTTCTTTAAAACTATGTTTGAAATGTGTTTTGTTCTGGTTTAAAATTTTAATTTTTAATGCTTTTAGTTTTGACACAAAGAAAAACATTTTAGATCCTTCAAATTTTTCTTCCTACCACCATTTTTCTAATAAACCTAAAAAAAATTGTCATGAAACCACGTGTTTTCGAATTTGAATGGATTCCTAGATGGTTTTCTTTCTTCTATAATATCTAAGCATACCTGGAAGTGATCAGAACCAGAAAGAGCAAGAATCAATGTTGAGAATATATGATTAAAAGATGCAAGATCCCCTAAAAACAAGAATATATATAACCTTTCTGCTATATTATTGACACCATCTCTCCTATTATTCTAGGTAAAAGTTCAATTGTTAGTTATGATATATAATATGTTATAATTAAAAACACACTCTCTAAAATCCCTGAGTGACTGAGATTCATGTTGTATACCTCCCTTTTTCTCACTTATATCAAATATAGCAATAAAATCTCCTCCAAATATGTAGTTCATGTTGTTATGTGTATAACAATAGTTTCCAATTTCACTCCATAGGTTCTTTTTACTGCTGGTTATTTTTGGGTCATAAATGTTAATCATAAAAAAGGTTAAGGAGCTATTAATACTATGCACTCATCCACCCATCCAATTACTTTCCTTAATTCTGATTTCAATCTTTACTTTCCTAGGATCTTGAAATATGGCTAATCCTCCATATGCAATTTCTACATTGACACTATCTATTTTCCATATACCTAATTTCCTACTAATTTTAATCATTTCTTCTTTATTGAGTTTTGTTTCTTGAACTAGTAATATTTCTGAGTTTATTATGTTTAAACTATGCTTTAGTAAGCACTATATGTTAGGGGAATTTAGTCCCCTATCATTATACTTAGTGATCCTCATTGGTCCTTGGGAAGGAACTTCCCCTTCCCTGCATAAATTATTGTGGTCAGTTTAGCCCAGTTTTCAGCTTCTCCATCCATTTTCCTTAAATCCTTAGTTGATTTCCTTCCTCTCTTTTTCTGTATTTTCCACAATTAGGACTATCCACACCATTTACGGTTATAGAAATTCCTAACTTGCCATCTTTATTATTTGCAGTGTCTATAACAGATGGATCAAAATCCTTCTCAATTTCTACATCCATATGTTTTTGATAGAAGTAAATACAGGTTTTGAATGGACCCCAAAACCATTTACAAAAGATTCTCAAAAAGGATAAGCATTAACAACCCAGACATACAACAAAAGCCTACATCGAGATAAAAGGCAGGACCCCAACTGACAAGCTAAGAAACCAAAAGACAAAAAAATAGAGCTGGAAACAAAAAATAGAACAACGACTAGCAAACTACCAACAACTGACCAGGAGCTACATTTTGTTCATCGTGGCCTTCTTGGCCTCTTTTTACATATCCTCCATCTTTTGGATAGCATATTTGATACTTTTAAGCTCATTTAGGGTTTCAGGCAGTGTATGTTTAAGGCTGCTTCTAGTTCTAGTTCCCGGTCCTGAGCTCTTAGCATCATCAACCATAGTGATAGTAGTATTTTCCAGCATTTTGCTCTCCAAGTAATTATAAATTGGCTTCAAGTTCATAACTAGGACTTTAATTCCCTCATTACTGTGCTTCAAAACTTCACTAATAATGTGCCCATTATAACTAATCTTGTCATTCATGTCTTTCATCTTCTCCTCCAGAATGGCTTTGATCTTAGTTGTCAGGCTTTCATCCGAGTTATTGCTATTTACCTCCATCAAAAACTTCATTTCCAGTTTTTCCAACCTGATTTTTAAGGGCTCCATGGTATCCTCCATATCCTTTAGATGTTGTTTCATTTCTTGGATATCATCTGCTATCCACTTCTCCATATTTATGCCATGACCCTTTTTACTATTAACCACCTACTGAATATGATCATCGTAATCAAAACCCACAGTGGTAACCTTGTCTATCGGGTGACCACTAGAATTTGTATTATCTCTGCTCTGGTCTTCAGTGGTCTTCATATCTTTGACAGCCCTAATTTTCCTCTGGTCTTTGGAATTTTCCTTTTCATTGCTCTGGTCTTCTTTTTCCTCAGCATTATCTTCTTCCTGCTCCTCCTCCCTTCCTCCTTCAGTATTTTCTCTCTCTTCTTCTTCTTCTTCCCCTTCAGCATTCTCCTTATTTTACTCTTTTTCAGGGTTTTGGATTTTAAAATCTAAGGTATCCATTTCATTAGCTTGATCATCACCATTCTCTTTGATGTTTACATCCTTCTCATCCCCTTTAGGGGTTGAAATCTGGGCTTCCATGTCCTCCCTGCTTTCCCTATTTTTCTTCTTCTTTTTCCTATCCCTCTTCTGGGTTTTTCCTCTTTATCATCTTTATTATTTATTTTCCTTTTCCCTTTTACCCTTTTGGGTATTGGGTCAAGGATCCTATCCCAAGCAAACTCCACAATAAGCATAATCAATCCTTCATGCATAAAAGGGTTGATAGCCTTCTTCCTATTTTCCACAATGTTGTTATTCAGTGAGTTAATCAGGAAATAAGGGAGAGAAAATTTCTTCTTATGCCTAAAATGGTTAACCAACACAAAATGCAAATTATAAATCTTTGAGTAACGCCCATTTAGAGTGACTTATTCAATCATAACAGTCAGAATTTTGGCCCAAATGCTCTTAATTTTTTTAATATCCACATAGTCTCCCGTCCCTTTGTTCATAAGAGCTTCTTCTTCAACACTTTTAGGGAAGAGTTTAAAGGCTTGTGTCCCCATTTTTTTATTATCCCTGTAAAACTTCATGCCCTTCGAAGGTAGACCCGTAATTTTTACCAAAAGACTCAGAGTAAGCAGGAAAGACTCAGAGTAAGCAGGAAAGACTTACCACCCAGATTGACTTTTCCATTCACCCAACCATATGCAAAACTCTTGGTAATATCTTTATCGAAGTCATGTAGTCTTTCCATGTAAGGGGGTAACACCACCATGTTTCATCTTTTTCCAAACCTTCTTATTCTGCCTCCACTTCTCATAGTCTAGCGGCTCCTCCCTTTTCAAACCACCACCCATCCTGCCAGAAGATCTTTGTTTTCTCTTTAGGATGGTAGCAACTTTGATCTGGTTGCTTTGAATAGTGTTGCCAAAAATGACCCACAATATGTGTGGTTTATGCCTAATCATGACACTATCACAACTCATCTAACAATTATCCCACCTTGAAATGTTAAGTGTCCTTATCATAATTGATATTGATTACACCTTCCTTGTGCTTTAGTCTATCATAATTGATAAGACTTCTCATATCATTTTTAAGATTTTCCTCTCCGATCCAATTTTGGGTGATGTCACTGTGGCTCCCCACATTAGTCAAGCCGTCTGTTGGCTTATTTCCTTCACGGTAAACATGGGAAATATAATTTTCCTAAAAGGTTTGGAGGATAGTAATAATTTTTCCAATAATATGGGCTATAGTCCATGAAGGGGCACTCCTTCCTTTAATACGGTTTATTATATTTAATGAATCCCCTTCCAGCCAAATCTTCGAGCTTCCTAGCTCTTTTGCCAGCTTAACCACTTCGAGAGCAACCTGATCTTCTGCCACATGATTCGTTTGAATCCCAAGAGGAATAGCAATAGCTCATAGACATTTTCCATTCCAATCCCTTATGAGCCCACTTGCCCTAGCCATCCTAGGATTACCTTTAGCAGCTCCATCAAAGTTTCCCTTCATCCAAACCTTCAGAGGAGCATTCCAGATAGTATTTTCTCTGGTTTTGATCTTATTAGTTTTGTTAGTATTTTCCTCCCATTTAAGAAATTCACTTATATCCTGGGAGTTATTCCTGGTTTGAGAATCTTTAGGAATAGGACCTCTGAAGTTTTCCATTAAGCTTATGAAAACCATGTTTTCCACATTCTCATGAGGAGAATGCTTATCTTGGAAAACCCTATTATTTATCTCCTTCTAGATTCTCCAAGTGAAGTGAGGGAGAATCAACCTCCAAAGTCTTTATATTTCTTTGCCTAGGAAGGGACAATACCATTGTTTAACAAAATCTTCGATGCTTTAAGGTTTCACCCATTCCATGTTCATCTTTTTGAAGATTGAATCCCACACATTTCTAGTATAGGAACAATGAATCATTAAGTGGTTACAATTTTCCTCTTCCAAAAAATAGAGAAAACATCTATTGGGCATATTAAAACCTCTTTTTATGAGATTATCCAGCGTTAGGATTCTATTCTGAACAAGCAACCATAAAAACATGTTAATTTTAGGTATAAGATTTTGATTCCATACATGGGAGCAAAACAGACTTTATTCCAGATCAGAGAGGAGGGCAGAGGCTGAGGAGACAGAGAACATCCCATTAGCTTCTTGACCCCAAATGAGACTATCTTGAAGATTCTCTCTTAGGAACCAATTGTTAAGTTGCTTGTTCACAGACTTAAGATTCTCATCTATGTGTCTTAAATCAAGCCAACTCTCATTTCTCCAATAATCAGACACCTTGTCTCCTATAGTTTCGTTACAGGCCTAAATAGCATTTGACCACTCCTGATTATCATTAAGGGGTTTTTCCTTCAGCCAAATATCAACCCAGAAACTTATCTTCCTACCATCTCCTAGTTTCCATCTAGCACATTTTCTAGCCAGATTCTTCCCTTTACAAATACTATTCCAGATGAAGGAGCCATAAGTATCCTCATTGGAGTTTAAAGTGTCTTCTAGGGAGGTAAGATGGTATTTACTTTTTAGAATTAGATTTCATTCCTTGTTATCTTCAAAGATTCTCCAACACTATTTTTCCAGAAGGGCCTTGTTAGTGTTTCTGATACTTCTTATACCCAGACCACCATATCTCTTAGGTCTACATCCATATGTTTACTTAATTTCTCCATAAAATTATTCATCAATTCCTCACCCAATAGTTCAAAACATTCTTCATACTCTTTCCCAATAAATTCTTTATCATAATCACATTGAATTTCCATGATATTGTATACTGCCTATAACTCCTTCGGGATCTGATTTGTCTCATTAGAAGTTTTTTCATGTATTAAGGCTAAGTCCTTTACAATAGATTCAATTTGGGATGGTATGTCACATCCTTTCTCAGTATTTCCTGCCTCACAATCCATAGTTTCCTTAGCAATTATAGCTACATTTTTACTTTGTTCCTACAGGTTATACCACCTGGTTAATTCATCTCTTACCTTATCATGGACAAATATAATCTCTTCAAATAATCCTTCTAGAACCACCATATTTGATTACATCTTCTTTACAATTTATTCTTATCATTCACAGTCTTTGTGTATTACTGTATTATGATATTCAAGTGGTTCCTTGATGGAGTCTTTTGATTTTTGTTCTATTATGTTGCCATCTTCATATGCTTTTCTACAAAATCTGTCTCGGGAGTAAATCCAGTATTATCTGGAGTGTTTCCAATATAAGGAGTGAGATCATCTCTTAATATCTCTTGTTCCTTATATACTGTTGGTAAACAGATTGTTCTTTTGAATTTAACTCTAAAATACCCAAAATACTTAAGAACAATTGAATACAACAGTTAGAAAATTGTTATTGAAAAACTAATTTCCCTCTGAATTTAAAGGTACAACTCCCTTATATGAATGATTTTTAGTGAATCTTGATCTTTCCTAATCTAACAGGGGTATGTTCTTGACCCAAGAACAAAAGAGGTAAACCAAGCTAAACCTAGATAGGAAATAGCTCAGGCAGGATAAATTCAACTCTAAATCTAGCCGATTCTAAGATTTCATCAATCAGATTAACCCCCAAAATTGGTAATGCATGAATTTCTACTGAAATTCAGATGCAAGACTAAAGATTAATAATGAAATGACAATGAATCGATCTATATCACAGGAACATTTCCCAAACTTAAGATAACAACATATTTTCCCCTTAGCTAATTGTATCAAATCATAATACAAAACTTTGGTTCGAATACAAATTGTAAACCTAACTTCAAAGAAACATTCAAATTCAACAGAAAGATAAATGCAATGTAATGGAACAGATAAAACAATGGCATTCAGACATACAAATTTGACTCAGCAAAATGCTATCTTTCACACCAAAATTTAGCCGACCTTTGTATTGATTTTGGAAATAATACATATAGAGTCCCAGATTGCACCGTTACAAAAAGGGGTAACCAAAATGGTTCAACTTCCCCAACCAGAAATGATAACCAAAGGTTTATCCATTACAATATTATCAAAAATAGTACAAGAGGGAATCTAGCTAAGCATCAGTTTTCTTCCCCTTGTCTAATTTGTCCCTATAAGCTGTGACATCAGTGATGACTTGGACGAGCTCTTCATGCTTGTTGTCATGGATGTTGGTATGTCGAATGAGCCACCTGGAATATTCTTTGGCCAGAGTCTTGATTGCATATGTCCAATCTTTCAACTCTTCCATAGCCCTAAAGATACAGCCACTCAATTGCTGGAGTTTTGGGACCTTACCTAAATGAGAAGAAGACTGGTCTGCCAGATTATGAAGATAATCAAAGAATGACTTCTGCATGTTGGTCACTCTGATCAATTCTTTTCCTTGACCACTTGTCTATGATTCAGCGTGAAGCCCCATGAGGAGTTTAAAATCTTTGTTCTACTCTTCCTTGACCTTGACATCTGTCTGTTGCAATCTAGCCTCTGCTTGGATGATCATCTTGATCTTGAACTCTAGACTTTGAAGCCATTCAATCAAAGGCTCATCTCCCTTTTGTAAAATCTTAGCCTTTAGTGCCTCCTTAGTCTTCATCTTTACTTCTATAAGCAGCATCACTATGCATTCCTAACACCTCACCCTTTCTTTCGTGAGAGTCTGCAGATTTTTACCAATGTTATTGCTCTCAACTTCTAGCCTTAGAAGAGCATTACCCAATTGCTCGATAATTTCTAGTCCTTCAGACTCTAGCCTCTTGATCCATCTTTTGCCAATCTGTCTGAAATGTCAATCTTCTTATAGCTTAGCTATGATGGCTTGGTTTTCTGCAGCACTAGGATCAAAGGTGGTTTGGGTGCTGGGAACGCTTGCAATCGGAGTGAGGAGATGTCTGATGAAGTTGGTTAGCTCAGCCACTTCTTCCTTAAGTTGAACCTTGGCAGTCTTGAGCTCCTCGAGCTTATCCTCTATCACCACATTAGTATATTTCCACCAGTCCACCTTAGTGTCATGATGAGCCAACCCCATATCAAATGACTACAACTGAAAGTCTGAAGAAGTCATATCTTCGAATCTACCTTCCTTAGTTGGCTTGGCCACTTCCATAGTGAAGTGCCCAGTCTCAAGATCATGACCCAGAGTAGACATCATCTTTACTTTCTTCTTCTTGCTCATAGTGGCTTTGGGATGAAGGGCCCATGACAGAGTGTCTTTACTGGAATTTCCTTCTTCTGCCCTCTTCCTCTTGCATTCTAGAGTATTTTCTATCCATGACTCTATGCTGGTAACTTTTTTGGCAGAAACCAACTCCTCAATGAACAAATTACTTATGACTGGGGGAGTAGATTTTGGTCTGGATGTAAATGGGTTCACTAAAGTAGGGGAAGAGGAGATTAATTTGACAACTTGAGAAACCTCCTGTTGCTTCCTGACCTCTTTATCTAATTCTGTAGTGGAGGTACTGGAGCTATCCTCTCCTACTTCAACTATAATAGGGGATCCTCACCTTGGAGTCTCTTGGGTAGAGGTCCTGACTTGGGTATCCATAGCAATAGCTTTACCTGGCTGCTCGGGCTTTGCAGCTTTAGTGAGCTCAACTGTAGATTTGACTAGGTATGTAGAGATTTATTCTTCATTTTCTCCAATGTCTGGAAGAGGGCCCTCTCCACAAGTCTTCTCTAATGAGATTGCTTTCTCAAGAGGTTCATTGCCTCCTCCCACTGGTTGGGTTGATCCTTTAGCAATGGTTGGAATCGGTGCTGATGAAGTTGCTGTAGTGCTAGAAGTATCCTTTGCTAGGGTTCACTGAGTGGGAGGCTTCCTTTCTGACCTCTTCCTTCGGCCTGTAGTCCATTCAACCCATTGTTCTGTCCTTTTGAAAATGCCACCCATTAGAGTCTACAATTCACTGATGGCTTGATCTTGCATGGGCTCAGAACCGATGGGAGTTAACTTTATCTTCTCCAGATATGTATTATCATACATGTGGTTGCCATCGTCTTCTAGCCCCTCCACTGCAATGTTAACTTTGAACCTTTTGATTTTTTCAATAGTGAACCGGGTGTAGAACCTCTCCCTACTCTCCAAATCATCTTTAGAATTGGCCTAGTAGTCTTTAATATCATCGACATGATGAATAGCATGGCTCATTTGCAAGACATCTCTGGCATAATTCACTGAATTGTACTGCAGCCTCAGGACATCAGAGGTTTCCAAAGAAAACCTCTTTGAGAATGTCTTTAGAACATTCTTCACCTTTGACCAGGACGCACAACTGTAAGCTCTAATAGTCATGGGTAAGTCATAGCCCTTCTTCCTAGCATCAGCACAGATTAAATTCACTTGGAGTGCTTGCCTCATCACCTCGATCAACATGATCATATCGGTAGGATACCTAGGAAACTTCCAAGGGAAGTCATCAAAACCTGCAAGATGAAGCTATGGGAAATCTCTGAATTGAATAAAATAGCATCCAAATTGGCTGATAAAATCCATGGTTTCAGGAGAAAATCTCCTCTCTAGACAACCTTGTAGTTCCCTGCATAGTCTCATTGTAAACACATCATTAACTCTGAGATAATCAACATAGTTGGTATGTAGTTGTAAAGAAGGGAAAAATTCATAGCTCTTTACATCTTCTGGAAATTCCTCTAACCTAGGAAGCCCTGGCCAAATTTGAATTGTAGCCAGAATATATAAAAGAACTGAGGACATGTAGAACTCATCTTGGCGCTTATCTCTATTTAGGGCATCTGAGAGGTTCTCACTTGCCATAAGGGCCCAATCAATGAAGTGATGTTGGGAGCAGATTACCTGAACTAGGAAGAAATGTCATTCAACAAAATTAAGGGCATTGCTCTCACCTATGATTCTGTGAAGTAATACCAGAATATCCACAATCTCTGGCTTCAGTTTTGTACCATATAATGTTTTGGGCAACTTTCCCTTGGTGCTCTTTGTTTCTTAAAACCACGAATTCATGATCTCCTTCTTCCACACGGTCCTCTTTGCTGTATATTTAGAAACCGCCTGACTGTAAGTCATTTCTGAATACTCCGCTTGTTCTAGGATACAGAGATAAATCTGGATGGACTCTCTATCAATAGAGAGAAGCATCGTGTCATTAGGAAGAAGAATTTGCTTGGTTTCTAGGTTGTATCGAGCTACACATTCTTGAACCAGCTCAGGAGCTTGAAGTGCTACAGGAAAAATAATAGCTTTGACTGACCCGCTCTCATTAAGCTTCTCAGTAATAGGATGCATTTGATCCACCTTCAATCTATTTTGGAAGTTCTACATATCGAAGAACTTCAATGAAGTGTCTAAGATCTTATGTCAGTTGGAGGTGATGCCATTCATTCCATCAAATCCCTTAAATCTGGAAGCCATGCTTTGAATGATTTGATTTGGGGATTAGGAAAATCTCTTAGAATGTAGGGGTAAAGAATAACTAATATCAAACACTTCAAATTCAAAAAATTTGGAAAACAAATGGTGGCTCCTATTCATAACCTTCAATTGATTTTATAACTTTTGAATTCTTACCATTTAATGGCCCACTTCCTGCGCCACATGAATGAAAAGACCCCAACATTAATGAAAAAGTCCGTTATGAATTAAAATGGCTTTATTTGGATTAATTACTTTGCTCTTAAGGGCCTTTGAGAAATGTCTTTTCACTTTAGTAACTGTAACGTTAACTTTCCTGAGGTAGCAAAAAATTACTTTTCCACTTCTCCTTTGGGCAGAAAAGTGGTTTTGGAGTGCTCTTTGTTCGAAAATCTACCAAAGGAGAAATTTGGCCTATCGGGGTTCCAAAATGACATGTGTTGATTTCATCGCCCTTCTTTATGTCTTGGATTCCTTATGAGGTAGATTCTTCCTCAAAATCCTTCATTTTAAAGGTTTAGCGGAAAACGCACTCCGTCGGTCAAAACCCGCTTGTTGGAGTAGTGGAGAAGCTATTTTATGCTTTTCTGCCTATAAGCTTACACCTTAAATTTTTCCTCACTCAATCATTCCCTTTGCTTGAAATAGGTTTGATTTAAATGCCCAAAGCTTTCTTATTCTCAAATTTCTCATTTTCAACCTTTATTAACATCTGATACTCTTAGGTCTGTTAGTTGCAGAAAACACACTCTGCAGGTGATTTTCTGCCATGGTGAAGCTTGAAACCAATTTCCCGCCAATGATGCAAAATGAAGAGTTATGGCTAAATACTTCAACTGCATATAAGACTGACATTAGAATTCTTTGAACCGTGGCATTTACCGGATTGGGAACTTAACCTACCCAATGAAAACATGATCTCAGATACAAATTCCCTCTGGCTCACAAAAGAGGAGTCAATTTTGGGAAATCTGATAAAGGCCTCCTAGCCTAAGGGGATAGCTAGACTTAGACTCAGGACTTAAATGAAGTTTTCAAGACTACTACTACACATTAAACATCCACTTTTGCCTTTAGGTATGCAGACCAAAAGTGGGGCAGCAGCTCGCTTTGTCTGGGGACTTGGACATTCACATGTTCGAGTGAGGAACTCAAGTCTCTGGTTTTGCAAAGTTCAATAAAAGGCGGCTCACAACAAAACTAAATCAAGGCACAGAAAGGGAAGCAGAAAGGAAACGTAACTAGGAAAACAAAAATAGGAACTAAATGTAACTATTGTACAATACAGGGGTTACCTATTTTCAATTCAGATCTGATAGAGTTTCAAATCCTGACCATTATACGTCAGGGGTAGTGCCTCACCATCTGGATATGTCAACTTAAAAGAATTCTTCTCAAACACTTGATGGATCTTGAAAGGTCCTTTCCATATTTTTTTGAATATTCTGTGCATGCCTTTGGGTGCCCTACGCTTGTCCCATAACAACACCATGTCTCTTTCCATAAATTTATGGGGTCTGCTCTTTTTGTCAAAAAGGTTCTTCTTCCAGTTTGTTCAGGTACAAAATCCTCTTTTCTAAACCATCTTGGTATATGCCATCTTCCACTGTTGTTCTCAGTTTGCAAGTCACTAACTCTAATGGTAATGGAAGACTAGCTTCTACCCCGTAAACAAGTTCAAAAGGAGATACACCAATGACTCTTTTGGGAGTCACTATATCTGCCCAGAGGGCTTCATAGATTTTCTTATGCTAGGTTCTCTGGTTATCTGCCACGAGCTTTTTCATGATGTTTACCAAATTTTTATTGCTAGACTCAGCTTGACCATTCCCTTGAGGGAATTAATTAGATGAATGACTGATCATGATGCCATACTCAAAGCAAAACTCAGTAATTTATTGAGAGGAAAAGTATGCGGCATTATCCATAACTAACTTAACAGGCACACCTAATATTACTAGAATGTTTTCTTTGATAAACTCACATACCACTTCTGAAGTAGTTCTTTTGGTTACTTTTGCCTCCACCCATTTCATGAAGTAATCAGTTGCAGTGATTATGTAGGTATGACTCGTGCTAGATGTGGGATTTATAAGACAAATAAAATCAAGACCTCACTGTTGAAAAGGGCCCTCAATTATCATTGGTCTCAAGGGTAGTGCTGCCAGCTGAGGCTTTCCAGAAAACATTTTGCATTTTTCACATCTCGCCACCCAATGATAAGCATCTCTAAACATTCTTGGATAGTAATAACACTGTCTCAAGATCTTGAATATAGTGACTGATGAGGAGAATCGTCCTCCACAAGCTTCATCATGAAACACCTTTAATATCTTCTCTTGTTGTTGTCTGTCGACACACTGAAGGAAAGTTCCATCTATAGATCTCTTATATAGTCTGTCCTCCCAAATTACATATTTAGAGGCTTTCATTTTCAGATCTCTCCTTTTCTTTGAAGTTAACCCTTTAGGGAATTCACCATATGTCAGGAAATACACAATGTTTTCAAACCAAGGGTCTTGCATACTTACTGCCAAAACCAAGTGCGTAGCTTCTGGGTTTTCGTCTGCTTGGTTTTCGGCCATCACCTTGCATAATGCATTCCCTCTCACCAACTTGGTGGGCTTGATCTCTATGCCATATTCTTGGGTTTTAGCCACCCATGCTCCTCTGTTGTTACATCCTACATCCTGATGAGTCAATATGCTTTTTATTGCAATATCAGGCACATACACCAGAGAGTGGGAGTGTAAAATGTAAAATCTAAAGTTCTTTAAAGCCTTTACAACTGTGAAAGCTTGCTTTTCAGCCTGAGAGTATCTCAGCTCATGATTTTTTAGAGGTGTGCTCATAAAAGCAATGGGAGCTTAAATTCCCTCTTCATTCTCCTGCATGAGAATGGCTGATAGAGTATGTTCAGAAGAGTAACAATAGATTATGAAATATTTCTTGTAATCTGGGTGACATAACACGGGAGCATTGGATATGGCATTCTTTATGATTTTGAAAGCTTGTTTATCAGGGTCGTTCCACTTGAAACTCACATTTCCTTTCATCATGTCCACTATGCATTTGGTGATTTTAGAAAAATCTGGAACGAACCTCCTGAGAAAGTTTACCTGGCCAAAAAATGATTTCACTCTAGTTTTGTTCATAGATAAACTCAATTGTTGGATTGCTCTTACCCTTTCTAGGTCAATCCTTATGCTTTCTTGGGAGACAATGTGACCCAACAATTTCCCTTCACTTACACAAAAAACTAACTTCTTAGGGTTTAACGAAATCCCATCTTCTCGACACCTTTGCAATACTCTTCGTAAATCCTTTATGTGATCTACTCTTTTCCTAGAAAATACAGTAAGATCATCTAGATACATACCAATGATTTTGATCTTCATTTCACTGAAGGAAAGGTCCATACCTCTTTGAAAGGTGGCTCCGACGTTGATTAACTTGAATAGCATTCTATGATATGCAAAGGTGTCCCATGGAGTAGTGAAAGCCATTTTATCAACTTCAATCTGGTTATACCCTTAGAAGCCATCTAACATAGACATCATTTCGTCTCCAGCCATGATCTGCAAGAGATGATCCATGTTGGGGAGTGCATAATTGTCCTTCAAGGAAGATTGATTAAGGTTTCTGAAGTCAACACAGATTGTTATTTCTCTGTTCTTCTTCCTTACATGCACTATATTCACTACCCAGGTAGAATGGTGGATAGGGTATATGATCCTTTCTTTGAGCATTTTATCAAATTTCATGAATATGGCACCAACAACTTTGGGGTTGTAATTCCTTTGTTTTTGTCTGAATGGAGTTGCTTAAGGTTTTAAGGGAATCTGGTGTTTGAATTTCCCGTTCATAAAACTTTTCAAATCTTCATAACTCCAAGAAAAAACATCTTGGTATTCTAGGAAGAATTTCCTAGCCTCTTTCCTTTCCTCTTTAGTACAACATTTCCCGATGTTGATCATCTTGGGATTTTTCTTAGTTCCTATGTTCATTCCCTCATATTCACCAGTGGTAGGACCTCTCTTGATTCTTTTCTTCTTAACAAAGGTGTCATGCCTATTGAAAAGCTTCTCAAGAGTGACCAAATGGGGAGGAATGATATTACCTTGTAACTGGATGACATCTGACTTATCCTTCTTTTGCTTGTCTTGATGGTCTCTTTCATTTCTATTAGGGACATCTTTATGGAAGTCACCACCACTCTCCAAAAAGAGAAGGAGATTTTGATCATCTTCAAACACTTGCCAATCTTCTACATTATCGGGCACAAATGGTCGATATACAATCTCCACTTGGTACTTCTTATCTTTGAATTCTAGGTAAGGGGGGAGTAGTGAAGCTGACACAGCCAAGGAGTCTACCTTGGAGTTTAATTCTCTTAGTATAGATTCAATAAAGAATGCATCCAGTGCCTCTATTTCGTCCCATACTCTATTTCTATAATTTTTTAATCTGTGATTTTTTACAGAGTATTGATTCTTGACTTGATGCACGATTAGCTCAGCATCACCACGAGCTCTCAAGATCTTCACACCCTTTTCCTTTGCAACAATAATCCCTAACAAGAGGGCTTCATACTCAGTAATATTTTTGGTGTTCCCAAACTCCAATTTATAATATATGGGCTCACATACTCCATCTAGTGATATCAAGACTACACCTGCACTAGATCCTAACGATGCACAAATGCCATCAAATTCAAGAGTCCAAATTTGTGGTGGCATTTCTTCAGCAGAAAACTGCTTTTCCTCTACCCCAAGCTCCATTTCTTCATCATGATCATCAGTAAACAACATATAGTTACCAAATTCCAATTCTTGATACAGAATTTGGGCTTTAGGGTCATCAGATTTCAGTACTGTAAACTTAGCTTTCTCCTCCGGGACCAGTTTAATATTTTTATTGCCCACTGGGATTAAAGCTTGAGACCAATCTAGCTTTATCTCCACTCCAAGGTCTTTGCAAAACTCCTACTTAACAGTAAACTGTAACTAGTAGGTATATCAGCAACAAGGATTGTTAGCAACATCTTCTTCTCAGGGTGTGCCGCCAGAGCCACTTAAGCATCTTTAATTTGACCAACCAAGGGTACTTGCTTGGAATCCATAGAGTAACATCTACCATGGGCTTTAGTGAGGGTAAGTCCTAGGGCTTTGGTTATAGTTGATGGCATGACATTATCTGAGGCTCCAGAGTCTATTATGCAATTGCTTAACTTGCAACCATTAATATATAATGACACATAGAATGGGTTAGGATTTTGGCCTGGGAAAGTAGCCAAAATAGAAGGTTCCCCTTGCTTATTTGGTTCTACAAATATGGACTCATTTTCTATGGTGGTCATGACATTTTGGTTTAACTCCAGATTCCCTTCTTTACATTAATCTACTAGCTTTTACAGTTCTACAGGATTAGACTTAAGGTAGTCTATAGGAGCAATCTGAATTCTGGAATCTCTACAGAATTGAATAATGTCAAGAGATCTTTTCTCCTTACCTATTTGTAGAATTATCACTCCTTGATTGGCCTCCTTATAATAGTAGGTAGATGCCTCATAATTTTGAAGTGGAGGTGTTGAAGCAGGGCTTTTATCTTTCTGACTCTGGGTCAAGACTGTATAAGAGGTCCCATCTATGGTAGCATAACATGTTGCTTATTTCTCTGAATCTAATTCATACTCTAAATATAAGTTTTTAGAGTTGCCATGCTAGTATGAATCTGGTTAAGCTCTGAACACCCCAGCATTCCACTCATCAGTCTGATGCATTTTCCAAGCACGAGCTACATTGAGGCAGCTCTCTCCATCGTGATCTGTAGTTAGGTGGAAGGCACACAAGTTTCCTTTTTTAGGAGGAGATTTTATATCTAACCTCTATGGTGGATCAGTCAACTGTAATGCCTTTCCATCGACATTCCTCCCTTCATTGTTTCTCCCAAGCTACTCCTGAAAGTTTCACTGGTAGGGATTATTAAATCTAGGGAGTTGCCTCTTGAAGGAAATGAATTCATTAGACAATTTTTGAATCATCTCATCTGATGATGTAGTATTGCTACTACTGGCTCTAGATTGTATCTCTCTTTTCCATTTCCCGAATGAGATCATATGGTCATCAAGTTCTACAGTAGTTCTCTGTGTGGTATCCAAATTTGCAGTGTTCACCCTTCTTAGATCATAATTGATGTTTGACAGCATAGCACTTATGAAGAATATTTTCAAATTTCCCGCCATAGGCCTATTAGCTGTTGGGATATGATTTACAAGCTTATTGAATTTAGCTATAAAATCCCTCATACTGATAGAAGGTTCTTTCTTGATAGAAGTCAATTGTGTTAATAGGGCATGCTCGTCTTCAACATTTTTAAACCTTCTTTCAAAGGCAGCTCTCATGGAAGCCCAATCTATGATAGAAGAATTAGGTAAATGGTGAAACCAATCAGCAACACCCTCAATAAGGGTCTCAACAAATAATATGATGGCCACATCCTCCTCTCGTACTGCTAGGATATTGACTGAAGAAAAGAATGCGATAATGTGCTCGTCTGTGGATACTTTCCCATCTCTAGAAAAATTGGGAAAGTTCTTTCTAGATCCTGAAGGGAGAGGATTATATGATGCTAATTGTAGAGGTTTGACTGCGGTGGCCCAAGGAAGTGCCATAGCTACTTGGGGTAGATAGGATGTTAGGTTGGAAACAAGAGGGGCAACTAATCCGTGTAAAGTTAACACTTGGAAAGTGGTGGACAACTGAGTAGTTTGTTTAGGAGGTGAAGAAGGTCTACTCTAGATTCTTGCAGTTCTGTTTCCTCGGCGAGGTACTTCTAAAAGAGAAAATTTAATATCCGCAAGTCTCTCAAAGACTGGGTTTGTGCTACCTTCTTTCCTTGTACTCATGAGAAACCTTTTAGGCTCCAGGTTTTCAACTAATTTTGTGGCCTAGCTTTATGCTTTGCTCGACATTGTGCCCTTCTTAGATTTCTCCTCCAGGTGGCTCCTTCAAGTGCTTCTGCTCTAGCTTCTTCTTGCTCTGGCACTTGACTGACATTTCTATAATGTTCGGTGCTTCTTCTGTATCTCCAGACAAAAGTATTTAGTGAGGAAATGAGGTCCTCTTGATCATCTTGGAATCCAAGATTTGGTCAGAGTGCAAGAATTATATTTTCATGGGGAAGCACCATCTTTCCTCATGATATGCTTCTGGAATAATGACTATTCATTTCCCTAGTGGAGTCGCCAAAAATATGTTGGTAAACAGAATTTTCTTTTGAATTTAACTCTAAAATACCCAAAATACTTAAGAACAATTGAATACAACAGTTGGAAAATTATTATTGAAAAACTAATTTCCCTCTGAATTTAAAGGTACAGCTCCCTTATATGAATGATTTTCAGTGAATCTTAATCTTTCATAATCTAACAGGGGTATGTTCTTGACCCAAGAACAAAAGAGGTAAACCAAGCTAAAACTAGACAGGAAATAGCTCAGGCAGGATAAATTCAACTCTAAATCTAGCCGATTCTGAGATTTCATCAATCAGATTAGACCCCAAAATTGGTAATGCATGAATTTCTATTGAAAATGTAGATGCAAGACTAAAGATTAATAATGAAATGACAATGAATCAATCTATATCACTGGAACATTTCCCAAACTTAAGATAACAACGAATTTTCCCCTTAGCTGATTGTATCAAATCATAATACAAAACTCTTGTTTGAATACAAATTGTAAACCTAACTTCAAAGAAACATTCGAATTCAACAAAAAGATAAATGCAATGCAATGGAACAGATAAAACAATGGTATTCAGACATACAAATTTGACTGAGCAAAATGCTATCTTTTACACCAAAATTTAGCCGACCTTTGTATTGATTTTGGAAATAATACATATAGAGTCCCAGATTGGACCGTTTCAAAAATGGGTAACCAAAATGATTCAACTTCCCCAACCAGAAATGATAACCAAAGGTTTATCCATTACAATATTATCAAAAATAGTACAAGAGGGAATCTAGCTAAGCATCAGTTTTCTTCCCCTTGTCTAATTTGGCCCTAGAAGCTGTGACAACAGTGATGACTTGGATGAGCTCTTTGTGCTCGTTGATGTGGATGTTGGTATATCGGATGAGCCACCTGGAATGTTCTTTGGACAGAGTCTTGATTGCATCTATCCAATATTTCAGCTCTTCCATAGCCCTGAAGATACACCCACTCAATTGTTGGAGTTCTGGGACCTTATCTAAATGAGAAGGCTGGTTTGCCAGATTATGCAGATAATCAGAGAATGACTTCTGCATGTTTGTCACTCCGATCAGTTCTTTACCTTGACTACTTGTCTGTGATTCTGCGTGAAGCACCATGAGCAGTTTAAAATCTTTGTTATGCTCTTCCTTGACCTTAACATCTGTCTGTTGCAATCCAACCTCTGCTTGGATGATCATCTCGATTTTGAACTCCAGACTTTGAAACCATTCGATCAAAGGCTCATCTCCCTTTTGTAAAATATTAGCCTTTAGTGCCTCCTTAGTCTTCATATTTACTGCCACATGCAACATCACTATGCATTCCTGACACCTCACCCTTTCTTCCATGAGAGTCTGTATATTTTTACTAATGTTATTGCTCTCAACTTCCAGCCTTAGAAGAGCATTACCCAATTGCTCGATAATTGCTAATCCTTCAGACTCTAGCCTCTTGATCCATCTTTTACCAATCTGTTCGAAATGCTGATCTTCTTGTAGCTTAGCTATGATGGCTTGGTTTTTCGTAGCACTGGGATCAAAGGTGGTTTGGGTGCTAGGAATGCTTGCAATCAAAGTGAAGAGTTGTCTGATGAAGTTGGTTAGCTCAGCCACTTCTGCCTTAAGTTGAACCTTGGCAGTCTTGAGCTCCTCAAGCTCTTCCTCTATCACCACATTAGTAGATTTCCACTAGTCCACCTTGGTGTCATGACGAGCCAGCCCCATATCAAATGGTTGCAACTAAAAGTTTGAAGCAATCATATCTTCGAATCTACCTTCCTTAGTTGGCTTGGCCACTTCCATAGTGAAGTGCCTAGTCTTAGGATAACGACCCAGAGTAGACATCATCTTTACTTTCTTCTACTTTCTCGTAGTGGCTTTGGGATGAAGGGCCTGTGATAGAGTATCTTTACTAGAATTTCCTTCTTCTTCCCTCTTCCTCTTGTGTTCCAGAGTATTTTCTATCCATGACTCTGCGTAGGTAACTTTGTTGGTAGAAACCAACTCCTCAATGAACAACTTCCTTATAACTGGGGGAGTAGCTTTTGGTCTGGAAGTAAATGGGTTCACTGAAGTAGGGGAAGAGGAGATTAATTTGACAAATTGAGCAACCTCCTATTGCTTCCCGACCTCTTTATCTGATTATGTAGTGGAGGTACTGGAGCTATTCTCTCCTACTTCAACTATAACAGAGGATCCTCACCTTGGAATCTCTTGGGTAGAGGTCCCGACTTGGGTATCCACAACAATAGATTTAACTAGACGCTCAGGCTCTGCAACTTTAGTGAGCTCAATTGTAGATTTGACTGGGTCTATAGAGACTTCTTCTTTAGTTACTCTAATGTATGGAAGAGGGCCCTCTCCACAAGTCTTCTCTAATGAGATTGCCTTCTCAGGAGGTTCATCGCCTCCTCCCGCCGGTTGGGTTGATCCTTTAGCAATGGTTGGAATCGTTGCCAATGAAGTTGCTGCAGCACTAGAAGTATCCTTTTTCGGGGTTCGCTGAGTGGGAGGCTTCCTTTCTGACCTCTTCCTTTGGCTTGCAGTCCATTCAACCCATTGTTCTGTCCTTTTGAAAATTCCACCCATTAGAGTCTGCAAGTCACTGATGGCTTGGTCTAGCATGGGCTCAGAACTGATGGGAGTGAACTTTATCTTCTCTAGATATGCATTATCATACATGTGGTTGCCATCATCTTTTAGCCCCTCCACTGCAATGTTAACTTTGAACCTTTTGATTTGTTTAATAGTTAATCGGGTGTAGAACCTCTCCCTACTCTCCAAATCATCTTTACAATTGGCCCAGTAGTCTTCAATATCATCGACATGATGAATAGCATGGCTCATTTGCAAGACATCTCTGGCACAATTTAATGGATCGTATTGCGGCCTCAAGACATCATAGGTTTCCAAAGAAAACCTCTTTGAGAATGTCTTTAGAACATTCTTCGCCTCCGACTGGGACACACAACTGTAAGCTCTGATAGTCATGGGGAAGTCATAGCCCTTCTTCCTAGCATCAGCACAGATTAAATTCACTTGGAGTGCTTGCCTCATCACCTTGATCAACACGATCATATCGGTAGGATACCTGGGTAGCTTCAAAGGGAAGTCATCAAAAGCTGCAAGATGAAGGTATGATAAATGTCTGAATTGAATAAAATAGCATCCAAATTGGCTGATAAAAGCCATGGCTTTAGGAGAAAGTCTCCTCTCTGGACAACTTTGTAGTTCCCTAAACAGTCTCACTGTAAACTCATCATTAACTCTGAGATAATTAGTATAGCTGTTATGTAGTTGTAAAGAAGGGAAAAATTCATAGCTCTTTACATCTTCTGGAAATTCCTCTAACCTAGGAAGCCCTGGCCAAATTTGAATTGTAGCCAGAATATACAAAAGAACTGAGGACATGTAGAACTCATCTTGACACTTAGCTCTATTTAGGGCATCTGAGAGGTTCTCACTTACCATAAGGGCCCAATCAATGAAGTGATGTTGGGAACAGATTACCTGAACTATGAAGAAATGTCGTTTGACAAAATTAAGGGCATCACTCTCACCTATGATTCTGTGAAGTAATACCAGAATATCCACAATCTTTGGCTTCAGGTTTGTACCATATAATGTTTTGGGAAACTTTCCCTTGGCGCTCTTTGGTTCTTTAAACCACGACTTCATGATCTCCTTCTTCCACACGGTCCTCTTTGCTGTATATTCAGAATCCGCCCGACTGTAAGTCATTTCTGAATACTCCACTTGTTCTGGGATACAGAGAGAATTTTGGACGGACTCTCTATCAATAGAGAGAATCACCATGTCATTGGGCAGAAGAATTTTCTTGGTGTCTGGGTTGTATCGAGCTATACATTCTCGAACCAGCTAAGGAGCTTGAACTGCTACAAGAAAACCGACAGCTTCGACTAACCTGCTCTCCTTAAGCTTCTCAGTAATAGGATGCATTTGATCTGCCTTCAATCTATTTTGGAAGTTCTGCGTATCAAAGAACTTCAATGAAGTGTCTGAGATCTTACTCTAGTTGGAGGTGATTCCATTCATTTCGTCGAATCCCATAAATCTGGAAGCCATGCTTTGAATGATTTGATTCAGGGATTAGGAAAATCTCTTAAGAATGCAGGGGCAAAGAATAACTAATATCAGAGGCTTTGAATTCAAACAATTTGGAAAACAAATGGTGGCTCATGTTCGCAACCTTCAACTGATTTTATAACTTTTTAATTCTTACCATTTAACGTCCAACTTCCCGTGCCACACGAATGAAAAGACCCCAACATTAATGAAAAAGTATGTTATGAAGTAAAATGACTTTATTTGGATTAATTACTTTTCTCTTACGGGCTGTTGAGAAATGTCTTTTCACTTTAGTAACCGTAACGGTAACTTTGCTGAGGTAGCAAAAAATTAATTTTCCACTTCTCCTTTGGGCGGAAAAATGCTTTAGGAGTGCTCTCTGTTCGAAAATCTGCCAAAGGAGAAATTTGGCCTGTCGGGGTGCCAAAATGACATGTGTTGATTTCATCAGCCTTCTTTATGTCTTGGATTCCTTATGAGGTAGATTCTTCCTCAAAATCCCTTCATTTTAAAGGTTTGGCGGAGCATATGTAGAATTTTTCCCTAGGCCAATCCTATTTTCTCCAGATGCCAAATTTGGTGTAGATATAGATAAAGGGATGACCCAAATTCCTTTAGTCTTTGAACTTATGTTATCTTCAGATGCTATATTGATATGAGATTTATTATTCCTTTTTCCATTTACAACATTTCATCCCAAATCATTATTATCTTCCCTAGGGTTTCTATACCAACCCATCCGCTTAATATTTCCAACTGTAGAAATTGGAGTTTTCGTGTTATTAACAAATTTTTAACAAATTTCCTTTTATCTTTTTTACTGAATGGGTGTTGTTTGGAAACCCTAGAAAGAATGACATTCAACTTATTACTTTCATTGTTGTTGCCAAAACCCCCATTCCTTCTATCATATCAAAGCTTTCCTTTGTCATTTGATGTCTTGTTTATTTCTCACTTTTCCTTGCAATTTTTTACCAAATTCCAACCTTTGCTAACATTTTTGGAATATTTTTCCATATCAAATTCAGATCTAGGGTTCCCATGTCCCTCATTTTTCTCACTTTCTCTAGATGCAGATGTAGGGGCAATATTTCGCTTTCCTTGATAATATTTTTTCCCTAGCGGAGGGGACCTTAGAACCCTAGATCAAGTTAGGATTGCAGAAAGCCCAACTTATTTTGAAGAAAACCCCAGATGATTTGGAGAGTTAAACTTCTTTTGAGGCAACAAATCTTGAACCGTGAAACAGTTTTCACAAAAAGTCCAACTTCTTTTTTAATTTCACGTTCACAACAGAATGTAGAGCCATTTTTTAAAAATTTCTTCCAATTCGCTTTTCCTAACCATTAATATTAATTTAAAAGCATAAGTACATTTTAATCAAAACAAAAATACCATTTTACATATTTTTCAATTAAAATATGACAAAGGTTTTTTTTCTAAATATACCAAAGTTATTTTGTTGGGAATTTGTATGCTCATTAAAATTTTGATTATTTGTGATTTTCCCATTAGCAAGGCTTTGTAAAAAACTTTAGGAAATAGATCTTTAAAATAAGCATTGATTGTTGTTTAACATCCTTGTATTTGGTGTAGGTGCTTTATTTCAATTTTCTTTAATGTTTCTTGGATGTTTCATTTGATGTGTTTTATTCGTTGAGAATTCATTTGGTGAATTTTAAATTTGAGTTTTGATATTTTAAATTTTTACAATTTTCATTTATTATAGAGCTCCTTAAAAACTAGGTAATAATACATACTTCCTAATAGCATTTCATGGTCATCAAACAAGAAAGATTGAAAATATCTACCAAATTATAATAAGTAATACTATAATATTCAACTATGTCTGTACTCTATGAATAGTAAAGCATTAGTAGCCATGAAAGTGCAATAAATTCGCTAAGAGACCTATTCACTCTCCTCTTTTAAACCTTAGTGGAAGAGCTACATTATTTTATTAATTGACTTGAACTATAGGAACATATTTTGCACCCTCAAGTTTGAAGTTCGTTTCAACTACTACTAAGAAAGATGATTATTATTCGTATAATTAACCAACAAATTATAGAGAGAAGGAAATGTTAGGGTGTTCTATTTTTAGCAAACTTCAAAATAGAAGAGGTACTTGATGTACTCATAAAGAAGCTACCTTTTCTACTCAAATACGTTGGAATTCAAGATTGGTGAATTCCCACAAGCCCAATAATCACCTACATGCAAATAGTCTTCCACGTACAAGGCAAAATCCTCAAACAAGAAAGTGCATAAACAATTGGAATCAAATGAATGAATAATAATTGAATTAATCATAGTGAGTTATTACAATGAGATCAATCCTTAATAAAGGATATCAAAAGCCCTAATACAAACCCTAAAGGATGCATGCATAAAATAAAAGAATTATTAAATGTCTAAAAAATCTTCCTAAATTTAGCTTGAGTGAAAACAAAAAAAAGGTCACTTAATTAATTAATCAATATAATTAAATTAATTAAGTTAAATAATATTTTTACTCTAACATCCCCCTTAGGATAAACTTAGGGAGTATTTAAAAAGCAAAATCAATAATGCAACTACATGCAAGAATGAAAACTCGGGTCCCGACAACAAGGCCCGATGAGGTACCCAATCACAACCAAATCTCTGTAAAGTGGAGAAAAATGAGAAAACATAGTGGGAAAAAACTCCTCTCCAAAAAGAGGTAGAAAAAAGGTACAAATTCAATGTCTCAAGAGACTCTCTCAAGACAATAAGTACAACCCCCCCTCCCAAAAATAAAAATAAAAATAAAAATGATAGAAGCCCTATACATCGATGATCAAACCAATGTGGCTCCAATGCGGAAGAAACAAAGGCAATAGAAAAAGAAGAGGAAACCCCTGAATGTGAGGTGAAACTGGAAGGCTTGGATGATACTCAAAGGAGAATTCATGATAATATTGTAATAGAATCTACAATGAAGGTGGGATAACAGATGTGTTGAATCTATTATTTGAGAGGAGATGAATGTCCTCTGATATGTCTTCAACAATTACAATAGGTGGCTCGATGCATGGAGCTATAATGTCAAGAAAAGATGAAGAGGAATCTTTTTGAACATATGAAAACTCAACAAGAAAAGGAGGTGTAGAAGTCACAAAACTAATCTCAGAAACAAAAAATAAGTTCAAGTTACTTGACTTCACCTAAACAGGCTCTCGTGAAGGAGAGAAATTCTCTGACAGTGGAGATGGTGGAACAAAATGAGAGAAAGAGTACATAGAATCTCACGTGAACTCAAATATATTCCCTATCCCACTGTGAATAATCTAATAGATAGAGAGAAGGTTAGAGCACAAAGATGGAACACATAGTACGTCATTGAATAAACAGTAATCAATGTCAATATAACCTTTCTCACATACAATCACAACAACGTTGTTCCCCATCAAAATGCGTGGGGTAGGAGAAGCCTCAAAAGAAGAGAATAAATATAGAGAAGATGGCATATGGTGTGAAGCACCTAAATCCAGTAGTCATCTAGAAGAGTGTGGACCAATGGTTGTACATAATGCATGACCCTTTCCTTTGTCCTGTCCATCTGTCTGGAATGAAGAAGACAAAGAAGACCTATGAGAAGTAGAAGAAGAAGGAATATAAATGTTTCTCTTCATAAGAAGAGTTATCAAATTGGAACTTTTTTTGCATATACATCTTTCTTCTTCTCATAGTAATGAGACTCATCATGATTTGAATTTTTATAATAAGCACACTTACGTCTTTCTTTCTTTGATTTTTCCCCTGTAGGAGAAGGTGGTCCAAAGGTGTGCTAAGAATTTGAATCCTTCCTAGGATCTGTGATCTGTGAATTCTATTTCTACCACTGCTTCCTTGGAGATGTTTGATCTACCAATGCTTGGTTCTTTGATCCTGGAAGAGCATCCAATTGTGTGAGCTTGGACTTCTCATGTTTCAACCAATCACATAATACCTCATGGAAAATTGTGGACACAAAGCATCCATGGTGGAGCAGAATGTAGAAAAAAATATTTTAAATGTACCTCAAATCTTAGAGAGAATCAAGTATATACACTTGGTGTTTATTTTGTTCTTACCAAAACTCTATAACAATGATCTCAGTGATTTGAATTTTATCAAGAAATCCTCAATAGATGGAAAAGAATCAAGTGTTAAAGAGGTCAACTCTGCCTCAATCTAAAGTGCCCCAAATTAATTAATGGTGCCAAAAAGACCGTAAAACATGGTCCACATGTCCTGAGGTGTAGTGCAACCCTCAAGGTGAAACAAAAGACTATCTGGAACGTTCAAGGAAATTATTTCCATGACCTCATCCATTATATTATGGTTTTGTATGACCTCAAACACATGATTCAAATGAGGTTGAACCTCATCCAAATAGGACCATAACCCCCTCTACATGAGAAGGTGGGTCATATGTTCCTTCCAGATGTGAAAATTGTGCAGAGCAAGACACTCAATAGAGGAAGGGTTTTTCATGTGAACCAGAGGAAAAATACCCCCATAATACAAGAACCCAAACCCTAGCACAAATTTGAAATATGGAAAGTGCAACAAAGAAAAAATCACTAATGACTGATCTCTGTGTACCTGGTGAAAAATCTAATGAAATTGACTACAGATCTAGAAAGAGAATCGAAACACCTTTCCAACGCCTTTTTCTTTGCGAAAAATAGAGTCTATATATACAAAATTTATGCCCTCAGAAGTGCAAAAACTAGGTTTGAATTTGACTGGGAATAAATGTAGAAAAATAAAAAAATTAGGAAAAATAACCTACACCACTAGATCGTATATTTCCAACAATATCTTGGTTGCCTAATTTCGATACCGTATGACGAAGTTATGGCCAAGAAACCACCACTAGGTCAAAAAAAGTTTTTGAGCTAAATTAGTGAAACACTGCTAAATTTAGTTGAGCGCCTAATTTGCTGGGAATGCCAAAAATTATTGGCTGGACTATTGACGCCAACTTGCATGTGCCTACAATAAAGTACATACCTACAAAAGGGTATGCCACTTTTATGTATGGTTGTATGGCCAAGAGGGCAATTGCTTGCCCTAGATGCTCCGGTGACCAAAATAGGCTGAATTTTATATCAAAATTCATCAAATTGGCCTTCTGAAGCTGATGATGAGATCCATTTGGGCCCAAAACACTCCAAATTTTTGGTTACCCTTTGAATCAAAGAAAACCCTAAAACTTCAAACCCTTATAAAATTGACCTTGTATGTCTGATTTTAGAAAAACAAAAGGCAATCCTAACTATCTCAAACCTTATGGATCTAATTGTGAGATCTAAATTTCCCCAAGATGAACAAAAAACCTCACTGTGAGAAAAATATCAAAATTGACAAACAAGAAGCATCAGGTCTGGAGCTCTGATACCATGTTAAAGTTCAAGATTGGTGAATTCCCAGAAGCCCAATAATCATTTGCATGCAAATGTCTTACCATGTACAAGAGAAAATCCTCAAACAAGAAAGTGCATAAAATAATTGGAATCAAAGGAATGAATAACAATTGAATTAATCAGAATGAGTTGTTATAATGAGGTCAATCCTTCATAAAGGAGATCAAAAACCGTAATGTAAACCCTAAAGGATGCATGCATAAAATACAAGAATTATTAAATGTCTAAAAAATATTCCTAAATTTATCTTAAATGAAAATAGAAAAAGGTGACTTAATTAATTAATCAATATGATTAAATTAATTAAGTTAAATAACTTTTTTACTCTAACAAAATATACCATACATCACCCCAAAATAATGGATGTAAAATTTATAAACCGAATCAAATTATATCACATATGTGTTGGGGATCCAACTACTTTAATCCTAATGATTTTTTCATACAAGAAAAGCAATATGTTTTTTTTAAGCAAAAGTGGGCTAGCCACTGAATATATTTATTAATGTAATATAAGCTGGTTCAAGAGCTCATCCAAGAAACAACCAACAAGAAAACCCAGAATCCTTGCTCAAATACAATATAGCAAAGAGATGTTGTGATAATACAAAATATTTGGGTAATTCCATTCGAATACAAAATCACCATCTAACAACATTGAGCAATATTTCATTATACGCCTTCCAAATTTTTTAGGCTGGTCGGTTCAGCTGATCAGTTGTGCTCGTCGGTTTTGATACAAAATCTATTTTGGTTGGTTATGCTTGTTGGTTTAGCTGGTCGGTCATGCTCATTGGTTCCTCCTGTCGGTTCTATTGGTCGGTGTTATTTGTCAGTTGACCCTGTTACTGGCTTTGCTGATCGGTTCTGGTACAAAATTTGATTCAACTACATTTAGAAAATATATATTTTAACTAAAATACCCAAACTACAGTAGTTTCCACATGGGCACAAAAGTTTAGGACATAGTCGATTAATACAATACAAATTTTTTTTCCCAAATGTCTGCTTTCGACATATAATCTGTCACCCATTGTTGAATTTTCATTCCTCCATCGCAGCGGAGTCATTTTCTTGAAAGCCGATTTGAGGGTGCGAATGCTCCCCTTCTGTCCATTCATTTGATTTGCCCAAAGAATTGGGCATTTCCTACCCAGAGCCATGGGGCATCCCTTCCTTCTCAGCAGAGCCCGAAGTAATTAAGGGATTCAAACCCCAACCACTCCCGTGTTTTGGGCTAGCTATATTTTCCCAGTTAGTGTCACCAACTGCTGTACGTAGGGTTTGCTATGTTGTTACATCTGCAATTCCATGTTGGTGGCCAAATCTATCATATCAGTGAGAGTGTGCATCTTTATCCATTTCAACTGACACTTCCCCTACCTCCCAAATGTTCCATGCATTGCCATGACCTGATGACTTCCATTTTGAAGGTCGACTAGAGAGAGCACATGGTGGAGATGTAGGGTTTGACAACCCTAGGAGTTCTAGCAGAGCACCTGTAGTCTTTCTCACCCTACTTTCCAACTGCACTCCAAGCACCCTCGCAGTAACCTTGAGAACATTGTTCAGATACTTAGCATTCTGACTGTTAAGCATGCATTTTACCCCATCGTATGTTGCTAGAAGATAATGAAATTGCAATAATTGATAACGTGAAAATAAACCCCCTACAAGAGCTTGGCCACTCCATAGGTCATAGTGTTGCATAGCATTTTTCAGATTATTCCCAATCCAAAAATGCTTTTGAATGACTTTAAACGCAAGAATTTCAATTAAGTGCATAGACTGCATCAAATCCATTGCGTTGGAGAGAAATATTGATACTAACTGGGAAGGGTAAAGGAACTGCTTTGAAGTGGGAATTAGGTGTTCATCAGCAATTACCTATTTTATCATCCATTTGATGAAGGCCAGTTGTGCAATGAACATACTCTCAAGGACAGGGTCACTGATAATTGTAGGCAAAACCTCTTCATCAACCCTCGGTGCTAACCAGATCGTGAAGTTCTTCAGCAACACCTCCCTGTGAAGTTTGGAGCATGAATCACAGTGCATGCATACTTCAGATAGAGCCACCATTCCACACTTTCATTATTCCACAGTGCAATGAGTTTCCTATAAATAGACAAACCTCAACTTTTTATGGATTCCAAAATTATTCAATTCGATCTATTCTGTACGTTGTGTCATTCAATGCAATATCTCCCATTTGATCTGGCTTGCGCATGTGAATTAAGTTGATCCATGTGTTTGACATGTGATTAATGATCCTCGATAATCCTTGTTAATTGCATCCCTGTACGTAGACCTCCTCGTGTCCCTATGGTATAATGGTGAATGCATTTACGATTATTCACTTGCCTTGAATTTGCGTGGATGTACGGAGCCATACGATTCGGAAATGGAAATTAATTTCAGCTGCTATGAAGTGGTTTGTCTTCATTAATCAACATTCGGAGGTCATCATTCACTACAATGAGCTCGATTGAGTTGATTTCTAAGGTCATGAGCCCGTCACACCCAAGATTTTCCAACATGTCTGGGACTTTGTTACCGTCTTGGAGTGTGTGGGAAAAGTACACTTCTTGCATTGTGTCTAACAGATGCCAAATTTGTTTAAGTATGTAGGTGAGTTTCCAAGAAGAAGATTGTCTTTTAATACAAGCATTAATTATGACCGAGGAGTCACCTTCAACATGCAATCGATCAAATCCTCCCTGCTTAGCAAGATTTAAACTCGACAGTGGGGCGTGTGCTTCGGCAAGATTGTTTGTGCCTGTAGGTAAGGGTGAAGCAATCAATGCTAGAACAAACCCTTGTGAATTTTGAATGCAAGCCCCCAAACCCGAGTTGCCTAGATTTCCTCGAGACACCCCATTGAAGTTTAACTTGAGAATCCCCTTTGGGGGAGGTATCCATTTAACCTCCGATCTATCAATTTTTATTGTGTTCTGCTTTGCTATTGCACATCCAAATGGAATGAAGAGTCATTTCCAAGTACGCAGAATAATAGTATCCCATTGAGTAACAGTTAGATTAAATTTGCACTTGCTAAGTGAAGCGTTGACCACCTCTGAAATAGCCTTGTCAATGCCATCAAGAACTACTTCAATTGGAGAGGAGACCTTCCCGAAGATACATTTATTTCTTTCCCACCAGATGGCCCATACTACTAAGGTGGGTGTGCATTTCCAAATGATGCAAAATAGTGATTTTGAATATAGGTCCAGCCAAGATTGGAAGAGGTCCCAAATTTTGTTTGGAAGGGGAGTGCAAAAATTTAGTTTGCTTAGCACATACGTCCAACAAATTTGTGCAAATGGACATGTCATAAATAAATGATCCACTGTTTCATTGGGTCCATCACACAACAACCGCTTAAATGGGGGAGCTATTCTGAATTTATCTAGCCTTTCACTTGTTAGAACTCTGTGCTTAATTGCAAGCCAGGCAAAACAACCCGCTTTTGGTAAAAAACTGTGGTTCCAACAAAAGGAGTATGCCCGTGAGGGAGTCTTATCTGATCCTATTTGTTGCAGGAGTCTATATCCCTCTTTAATTGAATAGTTACCATCTAATGATGGAGCCCAGATTAGTTTGTCCTCAAATGTAGAGAGATAGACATTTCTATTGGATAGAATATTTCTAAGTGTTTCTTTATCCCTGTCACTAAGTGCTAAATCCTCTAGATCCTTCCAAATGACTTTTCCTAAAAATCTGCTCACTGCTGAAATATAGTGAATTAAGTGAATACCCCAATTTTGTTTTGTAGCCTCTTTGACATCCACAATATTTGGAGAAGTGCACAAAGGAGGTTGTCTACTCCATGTGTCTCTCCAAAATTTTACACTACACCCATTATTAACTTCCCAAGTGACATACTTCACAACAATATTTCTTGAGGCAGACATGAAGTCTCAAATGGCTGATCCTTTAGGAGTGTCCTGAATTGATATAATTCATGATGGTTCATTATTATCCAGATATTTCTGTTGCATAATCTGACACCATTTGTTGTGAGGTTTTGAGTACATTTGCCAAATTAGTTTTCCACCAAAGGCCTCGTTTCTTTTTGCCAAGTCGTGCACCCCTGCACCTCCTAATGTAGGTATATGTGACATATCTTGCAAAGATATAAGAGGTATTTTATTTTCTTGTTTCATATTTGCAGTCCATAAAAATTGTCTAATTAGGGTTTGTATCTTTTGAAGAATGGATGAAGGAGCTTTGAGGACTGCTAAGTAATAATTTGGAATTGCTGATAAAATTGACTTGATAAGGAGGATTCTTCCTGACAATGATAACCATCTGGCTTTCCATGCCACAATTTTTCCCTTTATGCATTCCAGGATCGAAGGCCAATAGCTTGTTTTGTTTGAGCCCATAAATAAGGGGATGCCAAGGTACGTGGATGGTAAAAAGTCCTCTATGAATCCAAGAATCTGAACAATTCTGTCTGAGATTACTTTGTTGGTATTAAACAAGTAGATCTTGGATTTTTGTGCATTAATACCTTTTCCTGACACTTCAGAGTATAATTGAAGAGTATGTTTTATTTGTCTAGCCTCATGTACATTTGAGGTTCCAAATAGAAGAGTGTCATCAACAAACAATGAGTGTGTGATGGAGATATTAGTGCCACCGATATGTGCCCCATACCAAGACCCAACCAAATTCTTTTTCTTAATAATTCTACTGAAGGCCTCTGCCATGATGATGAAGAGCACTAGGGAAATGGGGTCTCCTTGACTTACTCCTTGTGTAGAGGAGAATAACCTTGAAGGTTTACCATTAATGATTACAGAGAACCATGCTCCCGAAATGCATGCACTAATCCATTTACACCAGCCCTTGGAGAAGCCCATTTTATGCAAAACTTTGAATAAGAAGGCCCAACAAACTCTGTCATAGGCTTTCATCATATCCAATTTGATAACAAAATTGGAGGAGTGATTTGTGTTAATTGAATGAAGAACGTTGTGGGCCACCAAGGCTCCCTCCATAGTTTCTCATCCCAGCATGAATCCACCTTGTTCAGATGAAATGATGGTTGGGATAAGATGCTGCAGTCTTAAATAAATAGCCTTTGTAATGATCTTATAAGTAATGTTGCAGAGAGATATTGGTCAAAAATTTGCAAATGTCTTTGGATCTTTGATTTTTGGGATGATAGCGATATTGGTAGTATTAAAATACTTGAGCATACACTTGTGTTTCCTGGATTCTTCCACGACTGCTAGTAAGTCCCAGCAAATGACTTCCCAGCAACACTGGAAGAAAAGAGCTGTGAACCCGTTGGGACCTGGTGCTTTATCTGGAGGAAATGAGAAAACAACTTTACGGAGCTCCTGGATAGTAAAGGGGGCCATAAGCATGTCATTCTCAAGTGGGGACACCATTAAGGAGAAAAGCAATATGTTGTCATCTTCTAAATTCTAATTTTATGTTTATTCTCTTCATTTTACTTGCAATAGCCATTGCAATGGTGGCTCTTAGCGACTGACCTACAATTTAGAGGTTTTGAGGTTTATGGTTCTTAAGCAATCATTCAAACTAATGTAAGTTGATGTCCAATCTTCATTCATTATTTTTTCATTGGCCTTTTTGAGTAGGCATACAACATTCATTAACTAGCTAGCAAAGTGTCTATTCTCATACAAACTCTCTTGCCATTCACCCATTATATACGAAATCATTTTCATGGATCCAAATTAATGATTATAAATTTAAGACCCCTCACACAAGTAGTCTCTTCTTGGGACATAATCATATTTAGATTGCAAATATATTAAATATTAAATTATAAATGTTTCCACAAAATATGATAATCAATTTTATATTAGACAATCATAGATTAAAGAACTTAATAAGATAAAGTACCATTCTATAATATTTGTTTTGTATTTTATAATTCTATTAAATATATTATAAGATAAACTAAGCCTATACTTATTTTTACACCAATAATTATTTGTGTTATTCTTGTAGACCCTACAAAATATATCAAATGCCTCGAGAAAGTTTATACTTAAAATGAAATATTCTCTATAGTGAATTGTGTATCGTGAAAAATATAAGGTGTACATCACTACATATTCTTTAATTCATTAAAAGGAATTAGATATTCAATAATAAGAAATTTTTTTGGGAACCATTAAAAAATAACAATATTCAACTTCTAGAAGTGGTTTCTCCTAGGCTCAAATTTGATTGGAAATAGAGAAATGGATATCTATGTAAAAATATTAATTCATGATGCCAACTCTCATTCCAAAGATGACATTTCTTATTTGGTGAGAAAAACAAAAGAAACTAAACTTTACATAATACTAGCACTTGTACCTTTGAAGGGTGCAATGGTTAAGATGATAGTATTATATATTAAATGATGTCATTGTATTGTTTATGTGGAAATTTTGGTCATAATATTTTTGTTATACATTAAAACATTTGGTGGAGTAATTCCATCTATATTGTTCTATACGCGCAAAATAATTATATTTTGTTTGGAATACCATTTTTTTATCGGTGATATTGTTGAGTATATTAATATCAAAAAGTATGCTTACATTTCAAGTATGTGAGATATTATCTGTTCTAGCTTTTAATATTGCATACATAAGGGTGGAAAATTTACATCACCCATCCAAAACTATAGACTTCCCCTATTTATCTACATGATTCATAAGCATTCGTGTTTGAGGTTCTATTATGTGAGAATAATAGGAAAATACATAAATCGCCCGAGAGTGCAGTAAATAGGATGGTGTGACTAAAAATCATGAATCTTCTCTTGCACACCCAAAATATCCATTGATGTTTCCTTGAGATTGGTTTTGCTAGCTTCAAAACTAAAACAGGGGATATAGACCATAGCCTTGCTTGGTTTTTACTTCTTGCCATTATGGCTAACCAAAATTTTGGAGCACCTAGCTATAATAGTCTCCCTTGCCAAAAACCATTGTTCTAGTCGTCATTTCTTTATGCTGCTCGTGCTCTGCGGTTGACTCCCGTAGTCTTCCTCCTCCTTGGAATAAAAAGCTTCATAATCACATCCACAACCCCGGATGGGGGAGGGTATTCACAAATATCTTCCTTGATGGATTCACAATCGATGAACCTCTCCATCTTGTAGTCTTCTTTATTCAACCCCCATGGCCAACGAACAAAGGGGATAATGCCTTGCACCCCTTCTCGGTCTTCATCTGCTATGCACTCCGTGATATTGAAACCTACCCCCGGCCATGCCCATTCAAAGAATGAGTCCATTCCCTCCAAAACATCACTGTTAAAAATCTCATTCATCACCATCCAGGCTTCATCATGCTCCACCTCGAGCTCGAGAGCCCATGCCATAATCATTGATGGAATGTCCACGTTTAGCCGCCCTCTATGTGTGACCTCTATGAATTTGTACCCCAACATTTCCATGATTGCATCCTCCATCTCCTTTTTGGTCCAACATAATAGATTTCTGATTGTTTTTTCCTTAATGGCCCCAAAGAAGCCCTTCTACTGTTTATTTGTCCCTAGTTTTAGGGTGAAATTCGCTTCCATTTTCGTGAACAATCTGCACTACGTTGAAACTTGCAAGAGAATTAGAAAAATAAACAAAAACATAGAGAGAAGGCTATGAAAATATGGGGAAGGAGAGAAACATATTTATACCTTGTAGATGATCAATAGCATTTATTGAAACGTAAGTTGGCTTTGCATTCCTCTCCCATTCATGTCCCATATTCATTATGATTCTGCCATTTCCCACCGGTCTCCATCCATCTTGTCCTTCTTGTGATTGCATATTGCACGAACCAAGGTAGGAGTGTCCAAGATATTATTATTTTTGGAGTCTGATCACATGTGGCATAATGTCATCCTTTCATCATTAATTGCGTCACAGTTTACTACTGCCATTAAACGCTGCTACTTTTGAGTGTGATGTTTTGTTGAGGGATTCATGATATCCTCTGCCTCCATCCCAGAGATAAATTTTCCCCATATAAGACATTTATTTATTTACTCAACTGCCTCAAATTCTATTCCCAATTTTGTGATAAATCATTCTGCTTCTTCACAAATTAATGTTGGTAAATGTTTCAAACTGTTTGGCACCTACCACCTCAAAATTTGCCACCTAACTCGACAATTTGTCAGCCTCCACATTTCCTTTATGCCTAATATCCAAAAAAAATTAATTTTCAAAGCCTTTCAGTAATTCTGTGATGTAATTGATGTAGGCTTAGAGGTTCCATGCCCATATGTGGCTTTTTTGAATGGCCCAGACTATGACCACCGAGTCACCTTCTAGGAGTAGGTTTTTAATTCCTAGCTTTAGACCCAATTTGACCTCGAGCAATGCTGCCTACACTTCAACCATGTTGTTTGTTCCTTTTGTTAGTCTTTCAGCTTCAAGAGCCAATAGGTTACCTAAGCAGTCCCATGCAATGACTCCTACACCAGAAACTCTAGGGTTGCCTCGTGAGGCCCCATTAAAATTAATCTTGATCCATTCCTTACCTAGTGGTTCCCTTTTACTCCTTCTTTCTTATGATGTGTCTTGAGTCTCGGGTAATCTCCCCAGAATCAGATTTTAATTCCAGGCCAATTATTTTGGATCCTTCTATCTGATTTGGTGAAAGGGCATTTCATGGATTTCTTATTTGCTGATATTGTCATGATTTCTTCTATTAAAGAGTTTATCCTTGTTTTGAGCCTTGATAGGTTTTCCTTTTGTTCTCTGAAGATTTTGTGATTCCTTTCTTTTCATATTTCCCATAGAAAGGCTGAGGGGCAGATCTTCCAGATTGCATCTAGGCGAGATCTATTTGGTTCAAAGGGCCATCCAATCATGATTTCTCTGAGAGTGTTTTGTAGGGGACCTTGCCAACCAAGTTTGTGTTGGATCATTTCCCAACATGAGCGAGCCAATTTGCAATTCACCAGAAGGTGATCATTATCTTCTTCCGCCTCTTCACACATCAAGCATTTCATGGCTCCCAGAATTCCTAATTTTTTCCTTCTCTCTCCTATCAAGATTCTACCCCTAGAGGAAAGCCAAGAGAAAACCCCTAATTTGTGAAGGCAGTGCTTGCTCCAGCATAACTCTACCGACCATTGTTCATCCCTATCTACTCTTTCCATTAGTTGGTAGCTCAATTTCATTGAGTATTCCCCCTTTTTTGCAGCACACCACATCACACTATCTTTTGCTGAGGTGATGAGAATGTGTCTACCCTTCAATATTTCCTTCATTGTCACTTTCTGCTATTCTGGAATGTTCTCATGATCGACTGATTTCCATTTCCACTCTCTGTCATGCTCTTCCTCAATTGGTTCTAGATAGTCTGATATGTATTCCCCCCATTTCCTGATGAAGTAATTATGAAGGTCATGTAAATCCCCATTTTATTTTAGGTATGGATTTTCGGACCAGGACTCATCCTATAATTTTGCAAGCTGGTAATTGCCCACATTCCAGGATATATGATTTGTGCTAATCGCTCTGCATGAAATTACAAATTCCACATTGTTGATCCCTGGGATGGGTTTCTAATTGTGAGGATATGGTTGTCCTCTTGGTTGTCTAGATATTTAGCTCTTAGTGTGCGGACCCACATACTTTTGGGTTTTTTTTTTTTTTTTTTTTTTTTTTTTTTTTTTTTTCTGTATATCCCAAATCAACTTGGTGCCTAGTGCAGTGTTCATGAGCTGCCAATTTTTGATTCTAGTGCCTCCATCTTTTTTGGATTTGCAGATCTTATCCCATGCAAGCAGGGGGATTTTCTCCTCCTATCCAGTTCCATTCTAGAAGAATTTCTCATTCCTTTTCCTATTTTATTGAGGATGTTCTTTGGGATTCTCAGGAAGAACATTGGAAATATAGGCATTGATGAGATAACCGATTTCAGCTTTAGGATTCTACCAGCCGATGAGAGGCACTTCCCTTTCCATCTTGTCATCTTTTTAGATATTGTTGAATTTAAATCATTCCAAATTTTAGCTCTTCCCACACCTTCAAAGAGGGGGATCTCTAGATATTTTTATGGGAGGGTGCCTTTCCTCATGCCAAGCACATTGCATATCTCTTGTTGGCGCTGGGAGAAAGTGTTAAAGAAATAAATTTTAGACTTAAGCCAATTTACCTGCTGGCCCAATGTTGCTGTATAAGTGTCCAGAGTTGTTTTTATTATGCGTGCTTCTTGAAATGAAGCTTCCCTCCCAAGAAAAGTGTCATCGACAAATTGCAAATGTGAGAGGGTCGGTTCTCCTGCAATTACCTTGATTCCTTTCTAAGATCCTGTGTCTCTTCCTTCCTTAATTAATCTGCCTAGGGCATCTTCCATGATGATAAAAAGGAAAGGGGATAGAGGGTCTCCCTGTCTGATGCCTTTACATGTTTCAAAAAATCCTTGTGGGCTGCCATTGACTAAAATAGAAATCCAAACATTATTGAGGCAGCCATCTATCCAGTCAACCCAATCCTTGGAGAAACCAAACTTCCTCATGATTTTGAGGAAAAAATCCCTGTCCACTTCATCATAGGCTTTTCTGATATCAAGTTTTACCAACATTCTATCTGTTTTGGCATTTCTGACCGTGTGTATAGACTCATGGGCCACAATGATTCCTTTGTAGATCAATCTATCAGGTGCTAAGCCACTTTGTTCCTCTGATATTACCGAGTTCATAATAGTTTTCAGCTATTCGCCATAGTTTTGGAGATGATTTTATATATTACATTGCATAGAGAAATTAGTCTGAAGTCTCCAAAATCAGAAGAGTCTATTTTTTGGGGGATCAAAGCAATTAGAGTATTATTAATATGATTTAAGATAAACTTTCCTTTGCGTGCCTCCTCAACAACATCCTAGACTTTCAGTCCAACGAGTCCCCAGAAGTGTTGGTAAAAAAGGGCAGTGAAAGCATCTAGGCCTGGGGCCTTATCACCCCCCATCCTAAACAAAGCATTCTTAATTTCCCCCATAGTGGTTGGCTTCATGAGTAAATCATTTTGAGCTGGGCTGATGAATTTTGGGATTGTGTTAAAAATTTCCTCCGAGTGATTAGTATGTTGTCTTTTGGTGTAGAAGATATTTAAGAAATATCTCACCGCCCCCTCCTTTATTTCCTGTTCCTCTTCTAAGACTAGTCCATGCTGGTTTTTGATAGAAAATATTTTATTTCCCGCTCTTTTGATTTTGGCAGAATTATGAAAAAATTTCGTCTTTCGATCTCCGTCCTGGAGCCATAACTCTCTCTATTTTTGTCTCCAATAAATCTCCTCTCTAGCTAGGATTTCTTCATACTCCTTTTTTAAACCTTTTTCTTTGAGAAATTCTAGGTTGGTCATGCCCTGACTGATTATCTTCTCATTTAATGACTTTAATTCCTCTTCTAGTTTGTATTTATCCATAAATATATTTTTGAAACACTCCCTATTCCATATTTTCAGCTTCTCTTTGATGAATTGAAGTTTTTTGCTAAAGATGAATGCTTTATTACCTACTTTGTGGGGAGCCCCAATCCACCATTGGTTCACCAATTCATCGAAACCTTCTGCTCTTAGCCACATGGCTTCAAACTTGAAGGGGCATCTATCAGGAGCCATATCTTCCTGTATTCTCAGTCCAATGGGGTAGTGATTTGAGCCTGTTATGGGGAGTATCTCAAATTTGCATATCCACTCCATGGATGTCCAATCTCCACCTATGAAGAATCTGTCCAACTTCTTTTCTATGTTTTTGAAATCTAGTCTTCAATTAGTCCAAGTAAAGTCACCCCCTTTTAACTCCATCTCCATTAAACCATTTTCTAGGATGAAATTGTTGAAATCAGATTGACTTTGCCTTGCCCATCCATGTCCTCCTTTCTTGTCTTCCAGTCAAAGAATTGCATTGAAATCCCCCCCAAGGATGAAAAGTTCATCTGGGAGGTCCTTAAGTATATTGGTGATTTCCTTCCAAAGAGTGAGCTTGAGAGCTGGGTTGTTGGGTCCGTATATGTTAATAATGTTGATCCTTTTGAGAAGTTGTTTTGAATCTGCCATAACCCATACCCATGATTTGTTTTTCTAGATGATTTCAACATGCACTGATTCTTATTTCCACATGAGACCCAAGCCCTCGGATGCCCCATAAGCATCCACAAAGAAGCATTTCCATCTTGGAAATTTTGCTGCAAACTTATTGCAGTCATCATTTTTGAGTTTCATTTCTTGGATGAAGACTATTTCAGGTTTTTCCTGATCAAAACAACACTTGATTAGTCAAAATTTGTCAGAGGCATTGCAGCCCCTAACGTTCCAAGATAAGATTTTCATTTCTCCTAGGAAAAGGCATTTCCTTTTCCCGATCTCAATTTACATTGGCCACTCGCACTTCCAGCCTTAGAAAGCCTCATTTTGAGGGTGGTTACTCCCCTCTATTTATTTTCTCCTAGTGCAATATTATCCATGGAAGAATCTGATTGCTTTATTGTTCTGACCTCTATGATATCTAGCTACTCAGAAAGTGCCAAAAAGTCCTCTATGTCTATATCATCTGCATCTTTGTTGTCTATGTTAGCCAAGTTGTTGTCCCCACTGTCTCTGGCTCCATCAAAGGAGTCACCTAAATTTCAGATGGGTGATATGGGAATGTCTTTGATTAATTTTCCCATATTGTTGATCCATGTGGTCAAGATGTATTCCTTATCTTCCTCTTGTCTTTCAACCAAAAATTCTGCACTCGGTTTAGATTGCCTGTCTAAAACTTGTAGCATTGGTTCAAGTTTTTGCAGTGTTTCAAGTGTCCCTTCAGGACTGTCTACATTTGAGATTTGAGGTTTGTGCTTTTCAATGTTGAGGGTCAGGTCCTCCTAGTTCACATTTTCAATTTTATAATTTTCCTTTCCCCCCATCATGCATATTTGTTGATCTTCCATGCTTGGGATCCTGGGGTTTTCTCCACTCTGAAATTGTGGGAGCCTTTCCCTTGTTGGGATTTTTTCCTGATCTTCTTTGTCAATTTTGCCCTTGTGGGGAGATTCTATCTGTCTTGGGTTGTGATTATTTTCCACCATATTTGTGAGCAAGACCTCAGTGGTAGTGTCCTCGAGATCATATTTCCCATGCTTGTTCCCGCCTCCTTTGTGTTTTTAGAGGGTTTGTTTGTCATGGGGGCACAAACAAATCTAGTTGTTGATGTTGCCCCGCATGGTTCTCTTTCACTTAAGAGTTCTTCCCAAGCTATGCAGAGCCTTTTGAATTTTCCCATGTCCCTGATGATATTTATTTCTTTGTCTTCCTAGCTTGTTTTTTCAATATGCTATTTCCAAGTCCCCATACTCGATCTGAGTTTGAGATATTCTGACAGGGGATGTGCTTCATTCCACAAGATCAGGATTTTGGTGTATGTGGAGAGATATTTCTTGTTTAGGGCCTCCCCCCAGTCCATGTATTTCCCCAACATGTTTCCCACCATAGTTAGGGTTTCAATGTTCCATTATTCCTATGGGAGATTTTTTAGATTTATCCACATAGGGATATCAACCAAATTTTGACAAGTTGGATCAAAATTTGGCACCCAATCTTTGATAAAGAGGCCTAAACCTTCCAAGAAATGGGGGCCGGATTGGATGACCTCCATTTTGATCACATGTGTGGGGTATGTCACCAAATAAAAACTGTTATGTAGGGTTTTCAGGGTGCAGTCTGGGCTAACCTGTCTATAAACCCACCCTTTGATTTTTTCATAGGCAGGCCAGGAACCCATCCATTTTAAGAAAAAAGATTTGCATCTTAAGAAATCTATGTTGTATAAGTAAAAATGGTGTAGCTAGGGAAGGTTTGGTAGTGTTTACCTCTTTGTCACCATTATTCCATCCTATCTTCTTGGGTCTCCACAATCTTTGCTCAATGTCTTTGAATCTTAATAGAGCTATCTAATGGTCTTCTCTACCTGCATTGTTTCTAAAAGAAAGATGGCCCCCAGCCCAAAAAATCTTTAGATCCTGCCAAGCTCGAGAGGATTGATGCTGGTGCTGATTGAAAAATTGGCATGGCCATTGATTGAAAGGCCATCTCCTGTTGGTCTGCCCCTTGTAATCAAAACCAGCGTGGCACCTGAAAACCCTGTTTCAAAAATTTGACCTTTGCCTCCCTCGCTCCATTCTCCATTCCTATTTTGGAATATCATTTGATTTAGGCAAGATTCCTCCATTTTTTTATAACTATATATGGATCATTTTCATTTTTTAGTACCCATCGAAGGTAAAAGCGAGTTGAATATGGAGACCATCTAATGATTTCAATCTAGATATAGTTATAAATGTCAGTCCTTTCTTCTCAATTTAGTCGATTATGATCATTGCCTTCTGTAGCGTGAGCCCTTGAAATTTGTGTATAGTAATAGCCCATGAAATGGTAAGTGGGAGTTGTCTTCAGCTGCCTAATGTTACAGGTACTATCAATACACTTTTTGGATCTTTTTGGTTACATGCCGGGCCACTGTAATTATCAAAATGTACAACAACATACATAGGGACATCTGGTGGCTTATAAAGTGGCCCGTAAACAATGTTAATAATCTCACCAAGAGCTCCATTAATAAGTCCTTCCTCTATCCATATGTTTATTGTAACCATAATGTGTTGTCCTTTGCAAAGGAGTAGTAGTACATGTTTTTCTTTCTATTCATCGTTCATTATATTACTATTTCTGCTTGCGGAATTTATCATTGTACTTATTGCGATCGGGTGATTTAATAACTTCAAGATCTTTATATTATGTAGCTTTATTGAATAATTAGTAGTGAACATGTGTAGAACTGTCAAATTCTTTTTTTCTATCCACTATAAAGTTTACGTTTGTATGGGTCATTAGAAGCTTCTAATCATCTTCTGTTGGCTTTGCATCTTGTATATTCTGCAGTAGTTGGCAAAAATTTGCTTGTGTGCTACTTCCACCTTTTTGTTGGAACATTGTTTGTAAAGTAACAACTATTGTGAATTGGTCCCACAACAACTTGGCATTTGAGTGTAATGTGTAGATCAAATTTTCCATAACAGACAATATTGTGCTAGGTCATTGAACAATATTATCTATTCTCCACCAAAGTATACATGTTGTCGATTGGGAAATGCCTCACATAGTTGACTATCAATTTTGAGGAGTATCTTTGGCCCTATGAAGTTAATTTCATCAATAAGGATGTATATGATGTTTTTCAATCCTTCTTGGAATTTTGTTAATGCCTGAACCTATAATGGTTGTATTTCTTTAATAGGGATCTTGAGCATTGAATGTACTGTTGATGCACATATGTTGAATGCAGTAACCCCCGTGGGAGATAGTATAAGTAATTGTCCCTTTTGTTGGGGTGTCTTATTATTGAGTGCTTCCATGATGCAAGCAAACAAATAGGATTTCCCTGTACTTATTGTTCCCTAAACGATCATGTTTAGTGGTTTATGGGAGCATCACTTATTGTCATCTTCAATTATTTGAAGCACAAACTTTTGCTTCGGTGATAATGTGTAGCTAAGATGTTTGGAGCTTGCTAGCATGGTGTAATGCCCAAAAAGTTTCACTAAGAAAACACAACATTTTTTTTAAATCTAATATTGCTAAAGCAAGAGGATACAAGAGGTCACCTAATCATCCAACCCAAATAGTACACACTTATAGATTAATGTGACAAAATTATGTACAATGACACCATGAATATTCGTAATGTAATAAAACTATTGTTCTTTATTTTTTTTATATAACCATGGATAGGTTGTCTACAAATTATTATCAGATTAATTTAGAATTTATTAAAGTTAGCATATTATTGTTATTATATTAATTCTATATTTTAATTTCAAGAAACCAAATTTGCTTTTAGAGGCTGATAATTCACTAGTCTTCATAATTACAATTATCTTAAATTTCTTCCATAACTAATTACTAGCATTTTTAATATATTTGTAATTATAATTTGAATTGCATAGTAAATAGTTACTATTATTTATAGTATATTTTTAAATTAGAAACTTTCCATTTAATTTATATAACATATTATATGAATAATAATTATATTTCCTCATTTGTCATTTCTAAAATATGACATTAAAAGATTTCTATATACATTAAATGCATGTAATATGTATTTAAAGAAAATGTCTTTTATATAGATTTCTACTTCCATCTTATTAAAAAATAACACCTCCACTTGAATTCAAGGAAGAAAAATAGGAAACAAAAAATAACATTTGCAATAAAGAACAACATAGTCGGTGAGGGAGTGGACAATACTTTGAACCTGCTAGAGGAAAAAGACAATAACATTAACATTTATACTGAGGAGGCGGGTGAGACGAAGATGCCTACTGAGGAGGTAGGTAACATGAGCACTGGCGGGGTGGTAAGGAAATTTAAACACAAAATTGCTCAGCTTAATAAAATCATGGCCCAGTTGAAGGTGGACATGGAAGGAACCAATAAGCGGCTCCTGGATGTCAACAAATTTGCACTGAAGGTTATGTATGCTTCTTCCACCACCATTTGCATGTTAAATGAGAAGGTGACTGATGGACAGGTTGCGGAGGAAGATGATCCTTGTGAACTCTTCAAGTTTCTGCAGGAGGAGTGGGCGGATTTGCTACTGTCAAAAAGCTTATGGAAAGGGAACTAACCCTGGTCATGGTTTTTTGGGATGTCTTGGCTAGCCCTATGGGCTATGATTTCTTTTTATTCTATAACTTTACTGCTAAGACTTTGATGAAGTTTTCCAGCCCTGTGTGGCAAGTTTTTAAATGTTTTAAGTTTCATACTCTAAACTCGGCTTATTTTGAGACTCATCACATGTGCTGCTAGTGTGTGCTACTGGTGTTATGGTTTCTTTATTTTGGTTTTTGATAGAGGTAGACTACTGTATGGTTATGCTTTGAATAGTACTATAGATGCGGTTAATTTGTTGTTAATTCATTTCTAGAGTGTTGTTTGTTGTACCATGGGCCAACACCCTCTTGCTGCTGCTTTTATCAAAAATATTTCCACCTCCACTTGTTTAGGAGGAAAAATAGGAAGACGAATAATGTTATCAAGAAGAAATAACAAATCAAACCCTACTTTGTTTAGGAGGAAAAATAAGAGGTGGAATTATTACATTTTCACCTATAATTATATATTCTCTTGCTAACAAAAGATAATAGTAATACCATTTTTTAATAATAAAAATATTTACATTTAATATTGAATTGAGTAATAATAACCCATCATTTATATTCATAAAGAGAAATTATACATTATGAACCTTTGGCTTGTTCATTAATCCTCAATAAAATTGTTATTATTATAAAGCAAATTTATTTTTCAATGCAAGGGATGGCTAAAATCCAATAAATTTATATCTTTATTTCCAAAAAGGTTTCTTTGCTCAAATTTGAATCAATCATTTTTTTTATACATTTTGTTTTAGTAATTTTTTTAATTTATCGTATCGTAGATGTTATTTGAGAGTAGATTTACTCTCTTTGAAATTAGGGCATATAATACTTGCAACTAATTATAATTCTCTAACTGGGAATTGTTTTCTCTAGCGATAAAAATAATTCTAAAATGACCGTTTACTTGCTTACATTTTTAAATTTTATCATTAACAGGCGCATGGACATTGACATTATATTTATCACCGTAGATTGACAATTTTCATTGGCATTGATACTAAACTTTCCCCCTTTACCGAACCAAAATACATCTTATTAGTTTTTCTACCATTATTATTGTACAAGCCATTAGACAAACATGCACACTCAAGAAAATAAAAGTATTAAGCTACCTTTGGTAGCACCATTGACAAGATGACACTTATATTTTTAAATTTAAAGAATTATTTAATGCAGTGCTTTACTGCTACCCATTCCTAAGCATAGGTATCTTTCCAATAAATACAAATAGTGAAAGGAAGCAAAATTAATAGTGCAAGGAGTTATGAGCGATAAAACTACAGTCAACACATTTATTTGTTCAACTACTTCATGCATAAGGATAGGTCACATTCTTAATGCCAATGGTGATAGCAAATAAAATCTACAAAGATTATTAAAAAATTATGCAAACCAAGTAACATAGCAAACTATAACACACGACTCCTGTCAGGAAGTCACACCATACTGTATGGGTATTCATGCACGTTTGTCTCTACTCTAATTTATTAGTTCTGCCAAGGCAAGAATACTTATGTATTCATGCAGATTATTTTTTGCTATTACTTTAGCCAATAGTAGCATTGAATTTAAAAATTTGAAAAAGAAGTCTATAGTTGACATTTTTAAATTTTTTAAATAATTTGAGAAACTCTTTGTCTTCTCTTTCCCTTTTGGCTTCTACTCTAAACAATCAGTGCAAGAAAATGTATTTCATTTTTTATAATAATAAAAATAATTTTCCTACAGTCAAAAGAGCTTTTTGATATCACATGACATCACCAGATGGGATGATTTTTGAAGTTATTAATACTCAATCTTGAAGAGCCAGAGAAAATCTAGAAGAGGTTGGATGAATTTATTATGCACAGTGACACATAGTGGTAATAATTGTCCAAATTGCCAGACAAATAGTGGTAATAATTGTTCAAATTGACAAAAATTGAAATGATTTTATGTCAGCCAATTTGCACAATTTATTTTAGTTCCATCAGTATTAATTTCTACATTTACTTTCCCCTTTTGTTTTAGGGAGTCTTATTTTATTTTATTTTAGAGAGGGGTCAAAAGATGGAGCAGATTCTAAATTTTACAAATCAAGTTTTTTTTTTTTTTTTTTTCAAAATAGTAGTGAGAAGCTTCTGCAATAGTGAATTAGTATGTAGAAATTTAAATATTTATTTTGAACTTTGGCATTGTTTGTATTCGTCTGTGTTTGAATGAAATACACCTTCATGAGATTAGTTTATTTACTAGCAATTCTATGGAATAATAATGACAATTTAAACTAAGAATTGCAAATAAATCAATAAGCATCCTATGGATCTCTATCTAAGCATGTTAATAGAGCTCTCAGCCTTAATTTCTACTAATGACAGTCCTAGAATGAGAAAATGATAAAGATATGCCTAATCTAGCTCTCAAATTCTCTCAATTGCTTCAATAATGAACTCAAATTCTCTCATAAATGCTATGAAAATGGTCAATTATGCTTTTATATGCTCTCAATTGCCATGAAAATAGCTATAATATGGATGCTTTGCATTCGAGTTTCTAGGATCCCCTTATGCTTGCAAAATGGCTTCTATTTATAGGATTTTCCAAGTGTAGGGGGTAGAGTTAATTGATCATGATTAAGCCTTGGTTGAGTGAAAGGATTTCAAATGGTTTCAAATGGGGGGACAATTTAAATGCTTGTCTCAAAGGCTGGGACAAAGAGACAAATTTGAGTGATTAGGATTGAAAGTTCAAAATGAGTGATTGAGAATACAAATTTGAAGTGATCCATGTGCTTTGCTTTCTCAATTCTCATTGGTTCATCAAATTCATGTTGAAAGATATTAGGATTTATTAATTCAATCAATTAATTAAATTAGCCATGTAGGGGAATAGATTGGATTTGATTTTTGATTTAAACTATATAATTAATTGATTAAAATTAATTTTATAGTTTGATTAATCCCTTTAGGCTTATATTTAATCATTTGATGTCATTTGTTAATTAATCATTTGATTTAATTGATTTTATCCCAATTTGATTCAATAAATGTCCATTTGAATTGATTTGATCCATTTTGATGAGATTTGGTACAATTTGCTGAGATTTGCATATTTGCTTGATTAGAGAATTAATGTGTGAAACAAAAAAATGCTACCAATTTTAGGTGTCTACAAATGCCCCTCTTTGAATTGATGTGTGAAGCACATTATTTAAAAGAAAATTGAATGTCCTGATCACTAATTTGATTTCTAATTGATTGATTGATACAAAACCCGATTCAATGATTGATAGCCTGATTCAATTGATAACCTGATCCAAGATGCAAAACTGATTCAAAACCCTGATGCGAAGATTGCAGAAACTGATTTGATAAGGTGCAAAATACCCCACTAATGATTTTTTAAATTTCAATGCCCTAGATTTAGATTGATATTTGATGCAGAATTTTGATTTCATAATGTGATGATGCCCCCGTAGAAATGAAAACAGATTGATATCCGGAAGCAAAAAAATGACGACTCTGATAAAGAATAGATCCAATATGTTTTCATTTCTGAAAACAATGATGATGATCCTGGCAGCAAAACATACCCCAGTGTGAAGAAAAATGCAAAATAGGTCAAACCGGGTCAAAAATCTCTTCAAAATTAGGTCAAATAGTATAAATAGGTTGAAAAATCTATTTTTTACTATTCATTTTCACTTTTTACTATTGATATTTTGCTCTGTTTCTCTTGTGATTTTTGACAATGGTGGTCCCCATTCGAGAGCATTAGTTTGAGAGAGGGTGCAAATATTAGAGACTGATAGACTATGGACCTCTGGTAAGTGGTTTTGAACCTCTTTGTGCATTTATTACTTTTGTACGATTGTATTTAATGCTTTTAATCACACTTACTAGTATAAAGTAGGACAACTCTAGGTTAAATGCCATGTAGGATAGTTTAAATGCTGCTTAGCAATGCCAAATGATGCATCCGTGTTGTGAAATGAGGCATATGCACATTTGAATACCGCATATCGATTAGGTTAAATACTGCTTATGAGAGATAAAATACCGCTTAGGAAACCCTAGGGAAAAACAAGATTTTAAATGCCACTTTGGATAAATGAAATGCCACCTAAGAAAGGAAACTGACACGTATAAGGCAAAGTATCGCATATGATCAGTCAAGTCACACCTATTATATATAAAATTATGCTTAAGCATGAAATGATGTGTACACTTTGTGAAGTGACAAATGCAAGAAAAAATGCTAAAAACTTGATTTCAAAAAGAATAAACTACTTTTGATTGAACGTCTCGATTACCAGAGTAATTTCCAAGATAGAGAGGTGTGTTTAGTAATACGATAAAGTGTTTAGGATATTAGAATGACCACAAAAATGGATGTTTGATATGTTAATCTGATTGGATAGAAAACGGATTGATATGATAAATGATATATTGATCCCTTCTCAAGATCTAGAGTTAGGAACAATAGGTTGATGCACTCAAAAAGAGAAAAAGATTGATTTGATTGTTGTTGATTGACTTGAAATGATCCACTGATATGAAGATACTGATATGATTCACTTGATTGAAAAATAGGCATGGTTCCATAAGTTTTATGTACAAAGCCTTCCATTGTGGTTGCTTGATTTGGCGGGTGATCTGATTGGACCCTAGAAATGCATGATTAAGTAGTACAATTTGTACTTCCTTCTTGATATACCTTAGTTCCAGCTGAACTAGGGATTACTCATAGCTATGGCAGAGCATTGGCATTCTGACCATAATACCTTCCACTTACCCCTCAGCGAGATGGCTATCACACCCGAGGATGTATATAGGCTGTTACTCATCACTACCTGAGGAGATAGGGTTTACTATGATCAGGTATATGATGGAAGTGCTTGTAGATGGGTCTTTACAGATTTGATGATCGATGATGATACCATTACATGGGCACAGTTTGCGTCGTTCCCTACTTTTCCTACAGTGTTAGGTGTAGTGATTGACGGTTTACTCCTTCCTAATAGACGAGTTCACGGATTTGCAGTCGAATGGGGATGGATCCTGGAGGAATTACTTGCACATCCTTGGATATCTGATTGGGGTTCTTATGTGCTCACACAGTTATATCATGATTTACACAAGGTAGTGTATCGAGAGAGCGCAACCATATCGATAGGAGCAATATTATTATAGTTATGGACCTGGGAGCACATCCCAGTCACTAGACCGATTGTAGCTCGAGTGCAGGGTCAAGGATGGCCATATGCATTCCTTTATGAGGGTGAGATTGTCTAGCATCATCTGGGAAAGGTTGAGTATTGGCAGAGGATGATAGATGACCTAGATCAGGTCATCTGGAGACCTTACCTTGGTTGCGAGGGCTGGAGAGAGGATGATGATGAGTTACCTTACATGGTTTCCCCTCGATGGATGATTGGTTGATCACTGCTTGTGATTGAGAGATTCTGCTTCATGAGAGTTTTACAACATTATGGCAGGGTACATGATATTTCGTAGGGTATGACATTGTATGCACGTGTACAGATAGAGCAGTCCATGTGGGGAGCTTAGGTTGACTATGAGTTTTCCTGTGATCAAATTGATAGATTGGGTTTCATCTGATGAGAGATGTTAGATCATGTGGCTGATATAGGGATGTCTGTATAGTATAAAGAGTGGTTTTCTAGGGATAGATTCATGAGATACACAGATCTGACAAAGCCTATCCTAGATGTAGATGATACATATGATGATGATGATGGTGGATATGGTGGTGGAGGTGGATGGAGAGTACAACAACATCAAGCTCCTAGAGTTCCAAGAGCTCCTAAGGTACCTAGAGCTCCTAGATCTTTAGACAGAGGACAAATGGGACCTTAGATGTGGGGTGGGCATGTCAGATCTAGGGATGGTGGATATGTTCCTAGGAATAGATAGGTGGTTCCTCCCATACTAGGTTCAACATGGTGACATCAACAACAAAGGGATACTAGGCAGGCACACCTTGATTAGGCCAGGCAGGTTTCTGGGGCACGTGTTTAGGTTCAGGCACAATAGGTACCACAGTAGGTTCCTATCATATAGCCATAGGTTAGTTTAGCTCCCACAGGTCCAGTACAACCTCCTCCACCTAGTAGAGTGGAGTAGGATATCTAGAGCCTACAAATAGGTTTTTCAGCTATGTTAGCTCAAGTGGCTCAGCTCAGTACTATGATGCAAACTTTTATGAGTAGGATAGAGCAATTGAGCTAGGGTGCATCTAGCAGTCAGGTTCCTCCCAGGACCACAGATAGGTCAGAAAGGGGTCCTGATGGACCAAGATATATAGGTACATGAGATGGATCAGGTGCTGGGACCGGTGATGGATTAGGTCCCCCTAATGGGTCTTAATTGGATACAACTTTGTTATTGATCCTCAGATATGTATTGATGTACCATATGTATGATTTGATCAGGACTTTGATGATGTACCATTTTGTTGATGTATCTTGATATACATATATTTATGGACATTTTGATGGACATTTATTTATGATGCTCTTTGATTCTTATGATGTTGTTATGATGTTTATGAGAGATTTATTTATATGCAGATCTATATGATGTCTATGATGCATTTAATTTTATATGCTATGGATGCAGTTATCTTATATATGACATAGATAAATGGATGCGAATGATTATGCAACTACTTCTATATGTTTTTTTGATTTATGATGAATGTAATGGTGTATGCAATGCAATGGTAAAATGAATGCAACTAGATTTTTGATTTTTTTGATGTATGAAACTTTATATGAAATGCACTTTGTAAATGGATGCAACATGGACTATGAATAATGCTTTTATGAATCTTTTTCTTTTCTTTTGATATAAAAAATAATGAATAATGATAAATGAATAAGAATGAAATGCAATGAATGTAATGCAAAAGAGAATCTCACATCATTGATTTGAAACAAGATAAGTGATATTGAACCCCCCAAAATTGATTAACTCCCTTGAACTTGAAAAATCCTTTAAATATGCAATTAATCTAACATGAAATGCTATGCAATGCAACTAACTGTCACTAGCTTTTTGCGAAATAAATGCAATAGAGATATATTTTCATCATTGAGCATTGTGGAACTAGAAGCAAGTACAATAATCACTGACCACATCATGATGATATGAATACTGCTTTCATTACTTTGGTAACTATTGGAAAACTATTACAACCCTCACTATTTGAATAATCAACTATGAGAGTATGAATACCGGTTTCATTGGATTCAATGTTGCAAGTGGATTTTGGTATTAAGATATGGAAGATCTAAATAGTCAAGGTATCCGTTTACATAAACAAAAAAAGGTTAACCCTCCTTCTTATATGAAAGTCCTTAATGGTTCTTTGATGACCATGTCCTTAGATGAATTCACACAAGTTGGTGGATCTTCCTCAAAAGAGTCACTCAAAGTCAAGAAAATATCATGTCTTCATCATCGCCAATCTAGTCAAAACATCATCGATTAGCTAAAAATACATGACAAAATGCAATGAATATCATCAAAAGCTTCAAGTGTTTTGTATTGTATCAAGATTTTTAATAGAATTTCCAAAAATTCTGATCATTTAGGTTTTGTCAATTTTTAATCCTGATAATAAAGTCATGAAGTTTAATGATCAATTTGCAAGATCGAATGCTTGATTTGAACAATGATATCCATCAAAGGTTCAACAATATCTCTCCTCTGAAGCTCTGAAAAAATCTCCTCTGATATGTGACCAAAAGTAACACTTATTAAATCCGTTGGTACCAAAACCAATGCTTTTTCCCCCAAGTGATATCAAAATGAGACCATGTGAATCTTGGGCAAATGAAACCTAGTATGTGACAATGCGGCTCGAAGACTTTATTAGGACTATGCACAAATGAGGGATGCAATGAAGATATACAAATGGGATGATGAAAAGGAAATATGTACAAATGCAAGTAGGAAAGACCTAAAGTATCAAAAAGTGCCTGATTGCTAGGTTTTCACCTTTTGAGGTTTATTGCTTTTTTTTTCTTTCTTTTTGCTACCAAGGCACCTATTGCTAGGTTTTCACCAAGACACTTTTTCTCTTTTTCAAATTTTTTATTCTTTTTTTTTTTTCTCTTTTTTTTCAAATTTTTTGATATCATCAAGGCGCCTATTTGCTAGGTTTTCGCCAAGACAACCAATTTTTTGATTTTTTGAATGTTTTTTCTTTCTTCATGCCTAATTTTCTCCTTTTTATGCTTTTCTGCTTTTCCATTGTTTTTGAACTTTTGATCTTTCTCATTTTGAACTTTTCTCATGTTTTTGGATTTTGAGATTTTCTCATGTACAAAGAATGATGCTAAAATCATTAGATACACACTCATCTGATACTCTTTCTTCCTATACTCTTTCATCTGATCAGGTATGAAACCTCTTTAAATGGATGTTGTTAATAGGCTCTTGCAACTCATCACCCTCACAATCAGCTAGCTTGTAGGTCCCCATTCCAAAAGAGGAAGTAATTACAAAATATCCAAGCCAATTTGCCTCCACTTTTCCTTTCTTTTCTATATCTGCTTGGTTTTAGGGTTTTCTCTTAACACTAAGTCTCCCACTTGAAAGGTTCTAGGTTTGATATGCTTGTTGTAATTCCTTGAGATTCTATTTTGATACACTTTCAAATGCTAATAAGATTGTGTTTGATGTTCCTCCAACAATTCCAATTGTTAAAGTCGGGTGACCCTATAATCCTCATAAGTGATTAATCCATGTAATGAAACTCTTAAGGATGGTATTTCAACCTCCAAAGGTAGAAATTTTTTTGCCCCATAAACCAAGGAAAATGGTGTAGCTCATGTTGGTGTTCGAATGCTAGTTTTGTAGGCCCACAATTCTAGGTTTATTTTGATGTGCTAATCTCTTCTTTATTTGTCAACCGATATTTTCAATATTTTAAGGATATTCTTATTTGTAGCTTCGGATTTTCCATTACCTTGAGGATAGTAAATGGAGGAAGAATGGTGTGTTATATGGAAATTTTCACATAGTTCATCCAAATCTTTGTCCTTGAATTGTTTCCCATTATCTGTGATGATGGCATGAGGAATACCATATCTACAAATGATGTGATTAAGGATAAACATATAAATCTATTTTCCCATTGCAGTTTTCAAAGGTATGACCTCTACCCATTTGGTAAAATATTATGTTGCCATGATGATATATTTGTGACCATTGGAAGAAGGTGGATAAATCATTCCAATAAGACCAAAGCCCCATTGGTAAAATGGCCATGGTGTGATAAATGGCTGAAACTCTTGTGTAGGTACATGGTTCATGTCTCTATGGTATTGACATTTTGAACACACTTCAACTAAGTGGCAAGCATCCTTTTCTAAGGTTTTCCAAAAATACCCCATACGAAGTATTTTCTTGGCTAAATTCAACCCACTCAAATGTGTCCCATAGATACCCTCATGAACGTCTTGTAAAGATAACTTTGATTCCTTGTATTATAGACACCTAAGAAGCATTCCATCAAGACCTTTACAATACAATGTGTCTGATAGGATAGTGTAACGAGCCACTTGGCATATAAAATGTCATTTTTGGGCATAGGTTTGGTCTAAAGGTAAAACTTGGTCTTTGAGATAAGTATAAATGGGTCCATACCAAGGTGAGTAATGTCCGTTTATAAGGCTAATTATTTTTGTTTCAGGTAGGTTAAAATCCGGTTTCACCAACTCTTCCACCAAGAATTTGTACCTCGCATTTTAATCAAGCATTTGGAGTAAAGAAGCCAAACTAGCCATAGCATCTGCAACTCTATTCTTGTCCTTCAGAATTTTCTCAAATGTAATAAAGGAAAATTATTGTTTCCATTCATCTACCATCCTCTTATATGGCATCAAGTTTTCATCCTTAGTTTGATATTCATCATTGATTTGATTAATGACTAATTGGGAATCCCCATAAACTTGCAGTTCTGTGATGTTCCATTCTAAAGCCATTTTAATGTCTATGAATAAATCTTCATATTCTACAATATTGTTCATGCATGGGAACAATATTTTATAATAATTAGGAATGATGTATCCTTGAGGTGTAATTAATAGAATTCTAGCTCCTGAACCATTCTGAGTGTAGGATCCATCAAAATATAATTTCCATGCTTTGGCTTCCACATTAACTATCTTTGCATCTGGAAATTCAAATTGAATAGGATGAGTGGACACTAAAGTATTTTCATCCAATTGATCAGCTATGACTTGGCCCTTGATAGATTTTTTGATCCACATAATCAATGTCAAATTCACTAAGTACCATTACCCATTTAGCAATTCTTCTTTTTAGGGCTATTTTACTAAGCAAATATTTTAATGGATCAATCTTTGCAATCAACTTCACCTTGTGCATCAAAATGTAATGTCTTAGTTTTTGTGAGGCAAAAACCACCGCTAGACAAAGTCTTTCCATGAAGCTATAGTTCAACTCATACTTGATCAAGGTTCTACTTAAGTAGTAAACAACTCTTTCTTTTCCTTCATCATCCTCTTGTGCCAACAAAACCCCTAAAGATCTCTTCGTTGCTGAAATGTATATTAGTAAGGGTTTTCCTTTAATGGGAGGCATAAAAATGGGTGGAGTTACCAAGTATGTCTTCAATAAAGTGAAGGCTTGTTCACATCCATCATCCCATGTAAAATTGGTATCCTTATGTAGCAATCTTGTAAAAGAGTGGCACTTTTTCGCCAATTGAGAAACGAACCTCCTAATACATTGCAGCCTTCCTTGAAGTGACCTCATTTGAGTAATGTTTTTGGGAGATTCTATTTCCATTATTTCTTGCACTTTTTCCGGATCCACTTCTATCCCTTTTGCTGAAACTATGCAACCTAAGAGCTTATCGGATTGAACACCAAATACACATTTCTTTGGATTTAATCTTACTTTAAATTGCTCCAACCTTGTGAAAATATTTTCTAAGATAAGGAGATGATCTCTTCTTTGATGTTATTTTTCTAAGATATCATCCACATAGTCTTCTAGGAAAGTATGCACCATGTCATGGAAGATAGTTGTCATTTCTCTTTGATAGGTTGCTCCAAAATTTTTGATGCTGAAGGGCATAACATTCCAACTAAAAGTACCCCAAGGGCATGTGAAAGAATCTTTTCTCGATCCTCAGGTGCAATTAAAATCTGATTGTAACCACTAAATCCATCCGTCAATGAAAACATAGAATGTTCTACTGTTAAATCCACTATAGCATCAATGCTAGGTAATGGAAAATCATCCTTAGGGAAAGCGAGGTTAAGGTCTCTAAAATTCATGCATATTCAAATGGACTTGTCATGTTTAGTAATAGGTACAATATTGGAGATCCATTCTGCATAAGCTATTACTCTTATGAATCCAACCTTTAGTAACTTTTACAATTCTGCCTTGACCAATAAAGCTACATGGGGATGAATTTTTATCAACTTTTTCTTCACAGGTTTTACACCGTGTCTCACATTAAGGTGGTGAATTATGAAACTTGGATCCAATCCTGGCATGTCTGCATATGTAAATGCAAATCTGATTTGCTATGCTTGAAAGAACTCAACGAAATCCTTCCTTTCTGATGGAGTCAATGATGCTGCTAAATAAATAAACTTAGGGTCCAATTTGGTTCCAATGTTGACCTTTTCTGTTTTCTCAATGAGGATAGGAGATCTCTCATCTTCGTGTTCTGGTAGGGTATCCAATCTCTCTTCCTTAGGTGCCACAATTGGGTTTTCTCCTTTGGAAATATCTATTATTTTTACCTTTTTAGGGTCTAGTACTGCCACATGGTGGTTTTCACCAATAGACCTTTTCATTTTTTTACTATTTTTTCTTTTATCTTGTGGATTAAGAGATTGGACCCCCGCCTCTATGATCATGTTCGGATTGAATTCATTGGTGGAAGATGGCTAAACTGCATTAAGGTATTGGGCCATGACATTGTCATTGGGAAAATATAATAGGTCATTAGGTTTGGTTAAGTCCCAATCAATGATTTTGGGATGAATAAGGAATAAGGACTCATTTGGAAAGTTTTCATTTGAAGGGTTCAAGGACATGACTTTGTTTGAGGGCTTGTACATTGTATCACTTAGGTCAATAACATGTGCTTGCTCAAGGTGTTCCATGGAAGTAGGATCAAAATTTTCTTCACTAGACTCCTCGTGGATTTCCATGGGAAAGAATGCATGTGGATTAAATCTAACGTTTGAATCACCCCCCCATGAAGGTACCCAAGGTTCACCTATCCATTGAGTGTTGCTAGATTCTTGTCCTACATTGGATTATTGAGGCTCATTTGAGGCTTGTGTAGAATTCAAACCTTGATCCACATTATCTTGACTTTTAGTATTAGGAATGGTAGCATAGGTGTGAATAAAATCTATCTCTTTGTCATGAAAAGAGTCTTTGGATAGGTTATCCCACTCATAATCTTTGAAATCATCCTTACTCTCAGATTCTAACATATGTAAATGCTCTTGAAAATCATGCATAGGACTTGAACTTTCTCCTTTTTCTTGATACCCTATTCCTGATTTCTCATCCTTTGACCTCCAAGGAGGTTCAATAGGTTCTATCAAGCCTCTATTTCTAATTCCTAAGGGTCCTCTTCCCTTGTATCCCATTTTTTCATTATTTGAAATCTCTTGCCACATTAATCAGTTTGGATATTGATATGTTGCACTCTTTCAACGGGATTATTTGAAATATCCTCCACTTTGTAGATCCATTGTAAAAATTCATTATCCTCCTTTTCTAGGGCTGATTTATCACTCTCTCTTACAAAATGAGAGTTATATTTGTGAGGTGGATGAGAACTTGAAGGTTTCCCATGTGTCTTTAGGGAATTTGGTAAATCAAATAGGGAAACAAAATATTCCCCTACTCCTTTGGAATTGATTCTACATTGCTTTTCAAACTTATGCATCATCTCACTCATCTTTTGGTAGTTGTCCTTCTTTTTTTCTCTCTCATCCTTAGAAGGTCTTGAAATTTCCACCTTTGGTGGAGAAGCTTTGATTGAATTATCATTGGAACTTTCTCTCTCATAACTAACTTTCTCCTTTCCTTAGTTGATGTAGGTGAGTTAGTTTGATTAGGATTTGAAGTAGATGTAGCATTTGATATCAACTTAGGACCTTCCTCTTTGGTTTCTTCAATGATGATACTAAGAATTATTCCTTCCATATTATGTGGAATAAATAGCTCATGAAGAGGTTTCATTGTATTGCAATATTGAAAGGGATTAGAATCTCCTCCAATAGTTATTTATTCACCCATGTGTGGAAATTTAATACATTGATGATAGGTAGAAGGCACCGCTTGAATCTCATGAATCCATAGCCTTCCCAATAAAATATTATAAGTTAACTTCATGTCAAGGACTTGACAAATGGTATCTTTCTTCATAGGTCCAACTTGAATGGGTAAAACTATCATTCCTTTTGAAGATCTTTCCTCCTCATAATAAGCCTTGATAGTAATATGCTTTTTAGGATCAATAGATGCTTCAGACAACCCTAAATATTTGACAAGGTTCAAGGTACAAATGTTAAGACTAGCTCCTCCATCAATGAGGACTCTCTTGACCATATGCCTTTTAATTAAGACTTCTATATGCAAGGGAAAATTTTGAGGATGAGTAATGGACATATCATCTTGTTCTAAAAATGAAAGGCAATGTGGTGCAACAAGATATCCTACCGTATTTTTAAACTTATCTTCCTCCAAGTTTATAGGAACATTAGTTTCCACAAGAGCTTTTTTCAAGATCTCCTTGTTATTGGGAGAAATTTATAATAACTCCAAAAGAGAAATTTGTGCTGGAGTCTTTTGCAATTGATCAACCAAACTATAAGGTTTTGTTGTAAGAGGTGTTTGTTTAGCCAAATTAGTTGATTGTGTAGGACCAATAGGTTTAGGAGCATCCCCTTGTAGGGTAATCCTTGCTTCTTTCCCCCTAGTGATGGCATTAGAAGTATCCTTTTTGGGTTGTTCCTTAATCACCACAACATTAACAACATTATCATGTCTGGATAAGGTATTGATAGTATTGTCATAATGATGAGAAAAATTAACATTGTTGTTACCCTTAGAATTATTGCCATGGTTGTTCGAATTTGAAGATTCACCTTTCTCATGATTAAAGAAAGGTGTTTTAAAGGTCGTATGATCCTAATTTTTTTGGCGCCCTTCCACTTTAATAAAAGCATTTTCAATTAAATATTGCACCACATGTCTTAGGTGCATGTAATAAATTATTTTGTGTCCTCTATTTCTATGGTATTCACAATGATTGGACTCACTCCACCAAGTAGGCTTCACTTGTGGTTCGTAGGGTTGAGACCTAGGTAAGTAAATAATCTTGTTCATAATGAGGGTTCTCAATTAATTTTCAAGCGGTTCACCCAAGGGTGTGAACTTCATTCTAGGAGACAGAGCAATGAAGGGTTTAGGCTGATTGGCCTCTTGATTGTTACCAAAGTTGTTATTGTTGTTATTATTGTTGAAAGGCACTTTGGGTGCTTGATTTGCATTATTAACTTGAGTATATCTTCTTGAGAGGGTAAATTATTTGATTCCACAACTCCATCATTGACCACACCTTTGTTATTATTCCTCATCAAAAATTGGTTATTGTTAGGAGGAGCCATATTTTGATTGTTGTTGGAGGTATTGTTGTTAGCATTCTTATTATCCTTGTAAAGTTTGAGTTCTCCACTTTTTACTAATACCTCCTCCATAATAACTTCATTCCTGATTAGGTTTTGGAAAGACCTAGGGCATTGTAACCTTAACTGATAATTCATCTCATTGTTCAAGCTATTAATGAAGATATCCATTTTCTCCTTTTTGGGCATACTTTGAGGGTATCTAGAAAATACTGCTCTCCACCTTTGTAGAAAAATTAGGAATCCTTCCCCCTCACGTTGTTTGGTATTTAATAGATTAATCATCATAACCTTATGTTTTATATTATAAGAGTAATGAGTTACGGACTTGGAAACCAATTCCTCAAAAGTACAGATGCCAGAAGGTAACTTCGAAAACCATTCCATTGACATACCTCCTAAAATTCTTGGGAATAACCTCATTAAATATGTTGTGTCATGCATGAACTCCAAGCTCAATGCACAAAAATACCTTAGATGATCTTGAGGATTGGATGCTCCTTCGTACTTATCATACATAGGAAAAAAAACATTGCTAGGGAATGGAACCATAATTAAAGTTTTATCAAACGGAAACAAACACAACGCTTTGATAGAGAAGGGTTTAGGAGTCCCCATTTTTTTCATTGTATCCAATTACATTTGGAATAATTTAAACTTCTTGTTCATGATGTCAATAGGGTTAGCTTCATCTGATTTTTGCTTCAATTGATCAACATCATAATTGTGAGAGAGTTTAGTCCCCGCTTGTGGTAGTTCTAGGAAATACTTTTCCCTCTCTTTCCTACACTTTTGCCATGAGTTTCATGAAGAATGGGATTTGAACCGCTTCATTAACCTTCTCTTCGGTAGACTCTTCATCAGTAGGGTCAATATTTCCTCCATTATTATTATCTACCCCTTGATTATTAGGGTCAACTCCTCTTCCATCGACCCCATTATTATTGACCTTTCCATTTCCATTGCTATTGGTGTTATCTCTATTGGCATTGTTGATTAGGTTGGGATCCATATTTTTGAATGGGAAAGCCATATTCAATTCTACCTCTTTGTTTGGTTGTTGAGTTGGTTGTTGTGAAGAAGTAGAATTATCACTAGGAAAAGGAAACTCGTACCTTAGATAAGAACCGTCAGATTGTAGGGTAGCTTTGATGTAATGCGATCAGGTGAAAGCCGACATGAGAATAAATCAATAAAAACTTGGCTTTTTATCACCTCTTTGATCAATCCCTTAGCAATTTTGTGGTTTGTCCAATAATGAGGGATTCTATTCAAATTGACCTTATGAACAGGTAAAAGATCCAAAAGGGTATCCAGAAATGTAATCAAATTGTTTTCAAACCCTTGGGAAATGCCTCATGTTTTCCCTTCTTTGTTTCTGGGCATCACTTCATTGTTGTGTAAGCATGAATTCACACTGCGTAGGCGGTAACTAGAAATTGTGTACGTGGTACTTTATAGTTTGTAGGCGAAATTTGGCCATTTGTAGGTGTTGTTTAAAATATTCTAGGCATTACTTTCTAGTGAGTTAGGTGGTACTTCAATGTTTTCAGGTGCGACTTCCATTTGTAGGTGTGACATACAGCGATAACTTTAGTGGCGATTATTCGCCAATTGGCGAATGTCGCATGTCGGCGAGCGGGGAATTGGCGATTGTTTTACATATATTCGTTTCACCCTATCGCCTGGCCATTATTAATATTCGGTCCAATGCCCGGGCCCATCGCCCCACGCGATATTTAATTTTATACTTTTCTTACAGATTATCGCCAATGGAATCTATTTTTTGGTCCCCATAAAATATAAAAATTCGCCTATAATTTCTAGGCGACCCCAAATGGACGGCCTATATTCGCCACTAGTTTTATAAA
>MU227453.1:370369-393485 GCA_018584345.1 Thuja plicata | reverse complement strand
GCTTGACCTTAAACCCTCACCCATGCTTCTTAAACCCTCACCCATACCTCATTAATGCTTTCATAAATGAAGCATTAATGACTCTTACACATTCTCTTCCACACTCCTCATTAATGAGTCTTACACCTGTTGGTAAATAGATTGTTCTTTTTTCTTTAGCTCTAGAATACCCAAATATTTAAGAACAATTGAATACAACAGTTGGGAAATTATGACTAAATAACTAATTTCCCTCTGAATTTAAAGGTACATCTCCCTTAAGTAAATTATCTTCAATGAATATTGATCCTTCCTATTCTAACAGGGGTGTGTTCTTAACCCGAGAATAGAAGAGGTAAACCAAGCTAAACCTAGACAAGAAATAGCTCAGGCAAGATAAATTCAATTCTAACTTTAGCCAATTTCAAGACTTCATTAATCATACGACTTCTTAAAAATGGTAATGCAATAACCGACAATGAAAATGCAAATGCAAGACTTAAAGATTTAATGATAAAGTGACAACGAATCAATCTATCTCATAGGGACATCTCCCAAACTTAGAATAACACCAGATTTCCCCCTAATTAACTATATCAAATCATAATACAGAATTCTGGTTCAACCACAAACTGTCAATCTAATTCCAAAGAAGAATTCAACTTTAATAGATAGATAAATGTAATGTAGTGGGGCAGTTAAAAAAATGACATTCAGACATACAAATTTGACTCAGCAAAATGCTATCTTTCACACCAAAATTTAGCCGACCCTGGTATTGATTTTGGAAATAACACATATAGGGTTCCAGAGTTGGACCGTTGCAAAAAGGGGTAACCAAAACGGTTCAACTTCCCTAACCAGAAATGATAAACAAAAGTTTATATGTTAAAATACTATCAAAATTTAGTACAAGAGGAAATCTATCTAAGCTTTGGTTTACTTCCCCTTGTCTAATTTAGCCCTATAGGCAGTGACAACTGTAATGATTAGGATGAGCTCTTTGTGCCTATTGATATGGACACTAGTGTATTTGATGAGCCTTCTGGAATGTTCTTTGGCCAAGCTCTTGATCACATCTGTCTGATCCTTCAACTCTTCCATGGCTTTGAAAATGCATCCGCTCAAATGTTGGAGTTCTGGCACCTTGTCCAAATGGGTGGAAGACTCTTTTACCAGCTTATGCACATAATCAGAAAATGATTTCTAGATATTAGCCAATCCGATCATTTCTTTGCCCCGATCGCTTGTCTGTGATTCAGTGTGCAAACCTTGACAGATTTTAAAGTCTTTGTTCTGGTCCTCCTTGATCTTGATATTTGTATGTTGCAACCCTCTTTCATCTTGGATGATCATCTCGATCTTAAATTCTAGGATTTGAAACCATTTGATCAAAGGATCATCTCCTTTTTATAAGATATTGGCCTTTAATTCCTCCTTGGTCTTCATTTTAACCACCACGTGTAACATTACTATGCATTCTTGACATCTCACTCTCTCTGATGTGAGAGTCTACAAGTTCTTTTCAATATTATTCCTCTCTGTTTCTAGCCTTAGGAGAGTGTTACCCAGTTGCTTGACAACTACAAGTCCCTCAGATTCGCGCCTCTTGATCCACCTCTTGCCGATCTTCCTGAAGTGTCTGTCCTCTTCCAACTTGGCTATGATGGCTTGGTTCTCTGCAACACTGGGATCAAAAGTGGTCTGGGTACTGGGAACACTTGCTATCGAAGTGATGAGATGTCTGATGAAATTAGTTAGCTCAGCTACTTTTGCTTTAAGTTAAAATTTAGCAGTCTTGAGCCCCTAAAGATCTTCTTCTATTACCACATTGGTGGATTTCCACCAATCTACCTTGGTTTCATGCGGAGCAAGCACCATGTCAAATGACTGCAACTGAAAATCGGAGGTAGTCATGTCTTCGAATCTACCCTCCTTTGTAGGCTTGGCCACTTCCATAGTGAAATGCCCTGTTTGAGGATCTCGACCCAGTGTAGAAATTTTCTTTACCTTCTTTACTTTCCCCACAGTGGTGTTGGGTTGCAAGGCCCGTGAGAGAGTATCTTTGCTGGAAGTCCCTTCCTCTGCTCTCTTCCTTTTATGTTCTAGAGTATGTTCTATCCAGGATTTAGCGCTGGTAACTTTGGAAGTAGAAACCAATTCTTATATGAACAACTTCCTAATGACTGGAGGAGTAGCTTTAGGCCTGGAAGAAAATGGATTCACTAATGTTGGAGAAGAGGAGACCAATTTAACAACCTAAGCAACTTTATGTTGCTTTCCAATCTCTCCATCTGATTCAGTGGCTGAAGTATGGGAGCTATCTTCACCCACCTCCACTACAACAGGGGATCCTCACCTTGGAGTATTTTGAACCGAGGTGTCAACCTGTGTAACCACAGTACTAGCCTCAACTATTTTCTTGGGTACTGCACCTTTAGTGGGCTCTTCTGTAGGCTTGGCCAAGTCTGTAGAAACTGCTTCTTCTGTAGACCCGATGTCTGGAAGTGGGCCCTCTCCATAAGTATTCTCTAGTGGGATTTCTTTCTCAGGGGGTTCATTGCCTCCGCTTGCTGGCTGGGTTGATCCTTTAGCCACAGTTGGGATCGTTACTGAAGAAATTTCTACAGTATTCAAAGTATATTTTTCCAGGGTTCACTGAGAAGGAGGCTTCCTTTCCAACCTCTTCCTTCTGCCTGCAGTCCATTTGACCCACTGCTCTATTCTTTTGTAGATTCCACCCATCAAGGTCTGTAAGTCATTAATTGCTTGACCTAGCATGGGTTTAGAGATTATAGGAAGGGGCTTAATCTTCTCCAAATATGTATTGTCATACATGTGCTAGCCATCATCTTCTAATCCCTCCACAACAATGTTAAATTTGAACCTTTTGATTTGTTCAATAGTTAACCTGGCATAAAACCTTTCTCTACTCTCTAAGTCATCTTTGTAGTTAGCCCAGTAGTCTTCAATATCATCGACATGATGAATTACATGATTCATTTGCAAGAAATCTCAGGAATAATTTACAGGATCATACTGCAGCCTCAAGAAATCATATGTCTCCAACTGAAACCTCTTTGAGAATGTCTTCAGAACATTCTTTGCCTCAGACCGGGATGTGCAACTGTAGGCTCCAATGGTCATCGGGAAATCATAGCCCTTCTTATTAGCATTAGCATAGATCAGATTCACTTGGAGTGCCTGCCTCATCACCTCGACCAACATGATCATATCATCGGGATATTTGGGCAACTTCAAAGGGAAGTCATCAAATCTTGCAAGATGAATATATGAGAAATCTGTAAATTAAATGAAAAAGAACCCAAATTGGCTAATAAAAGCCATTGCTTCGGGAGAAAATCTCCTTTGTGGGAAACCTTGTAGCTCCCTGCACAGTCTCATTGTGAATGCATCATTAACTCTGAGATATTCAGCATAAATATTATGTAATTGTAGATAGGGGAAGAATTCATAGCTTTTAACATCTTCTGGGAACTCTTCTAATCGAGGAAGCCCTGACCAAATTTGAATTGTGGCCAATATATATAAAAGGACTGAAGACATGTAGAACTCATTATGAAGCTTATCTCTACTTAGGGCACTGGAGAGATTCTCTCTTACCATAAGAGCCCAATCGATGAAATGGTGTTGAGAACAGATCACCTAGACTAAGAAGAAATGGTGCTCAATAAAGTTCAGTGCGTCAATCTCACCTCGAATCCTATGGAGCAACACCAAGATGTCTACAATCTCCAGCTTCAAATTCATGCCATATAATGTTTTGGGAAACTTGCCTTTGGCGTTCCTCAGCTCTTGAAACTATGACTTCATTATTTCCTTCTTCCACACTGCCTTCTTTTCTCCATATTTGGTAACCGCCCGACTATATGTCATTTCTAAATATTCAGCCTGCTCCAGAATGTGTAGGGAGTTTTGGACAAAATCTCAATCAATGGATAGAAGCACCGTGTCATTGGGTAGGAGGATTTGCATGGTATCTGGATTATATCAAGCTATGCACTCTCGAACAAGCTCAGGAGCTTGAACGACAATAGGAAAAATGACATCTTCTACCAACCTGCTCTCCTTTAACTTCTCAGTGACAGGGTGTATTTGGTCTGCCTTCAATCTGCTCTGAAAGTTCTACATATTGAAGAACTTCAAGGAGGTGTCTGCAATCTTATGCCAATCAGATGTGATGCCATTCATCCCATTGAACCCCATAAATCTAGTAGCCATGCTTCAACTGATTTTGACTTGGGAATGAAGTATATCTCTCAAAAGTGCAAGAGCAATGAACAACTATTGCTAATAATTTCAAATTTGGACAATTCATCAAACAGATGGTAGCTCCTATTTGGAATACTTCCCTAATTTTATAACTTTGAATTCATACCGTTTAATGGCCGACTTCCCACACCATATGAATGAAAAGACTAAGACATTAATGAAAAAGTCCGTTATGGAGTAAAATGACTTTATTTGAATTAATTACTTTTACCCCTACGGGCCATTAAGAAACATCCTTTCACCTTAGTAACCGTAACAGTAACTTTCTGGAGGTAGCGAAAAATCACTTTTCCACCCCCTTTCTGTGGAGAAATGCCTTTGGAGTGTTCTCTACTCAAAAATTGACCAAAGTAGAATTTTAGCTTATTGAGATGCTAAAATGATATGTGATTGGTTTATTTGCTTTCCTTATACCTTGGATTACTCAAGAGATCGATTATTCTTGAAAAATCCTCCATTTTAATGGTTTGTCAGAAAACATACCCCGCAGGTCAAAACCCGCCTGTTGGAGCAGCGGAGAAGCCATTTTCTACTTTTTCACCAGTAAGCTTGCATCTTGAATTCTTCCTCGTTCAATCATTCCTTTTGCTTGAAATAGATTTTATCTGAATTCCCAAAACTTCCTTATTCCCAAATCTCTCATTTTCAAGTTTCACTTACCTTTGATACTTTAAAGTCTGTTAATTGTGAAAAACACACTCTGTGAGTGATTTTCTGCCAAGGAGAAGCTCAGAACCAATTTTTCGCCAATGCTGAAAAAGGGAATTTTAAGGAAAAATACTTTAACTGCATACAAAACCAATGTTAGAATCCTTCGAAACATGGCCTTTACCAGATTTGGGAACTCAACCTACCCAATGAAACATGATCTTAGAGACAAATTCCCTCTGGCTCACAAAAGAGAAGGAAATTTAGGGAAATATGATAAAGGCTTCCTATCCTAAGAGGATAGCTAGACTTAGACTCAGGACTTACATGAAGGTTTCAAGATCACTACTACACATTAAACATCCACTTTTGTCTGAAAGATATGTAGACCAAAGTGGGGCAACAACTGGCTCTGTCTATGGACTTGGACATTCACATGTCCAAGCAAGGAACTCAAGTCTCTGGTTTTGCAAAACTCAATAAAAGGTTTCTCACAACAAAACTAAAGCAAGACACGGAAAGGAAAGTAGAAAGGAAACCTAACTAAAGAAAACAAAAGCAGGAACTAAATGTACAATACAAGGGGGTACTTGTTTTAAATTCAGATCTGATACAGCTTCAGGTCCTAACCATTATATGTTAGGGGTAGTGCCTCACCATCTGGATAGGTCAATTTAAAAGAATTCCCCTCAAATTATTGATGGATCTTAAAGGGTCCTTTCCACAATGTTTCAAATTTCCCATGCATACCTTTGGGTGCTCTTCGCTTGTCCCATAACAACACCATATCTCTGTCCATAAATTTTTGGGGTCTGCTCTTTTTATCAAACAATTTCTTCATACACATTTGATGTCATGTGATATGATCTACCATTTTCTCCCTTTCCTCTTCAAGTTTGTTCAAGTAAAGAATCCTCTTTTCTAAACCATCTTCATATATACCATCTTCTACTGCTGTTCTCAGTTTATAAGTTGCCAGTTCTAATGGAAATGGAAGACTGGCTTTGATCCTGTAGACAAGTTCAAAAGGAGATACACCAATGGCTCTTTTAGGAGTCACTCTATCTACCCAGAGGGCTCGATAGATTTTCTTGTTCCAAGTTCTCTGGTTGTCTACTACAAGCTTTTTCATGATGCTCACCAAATTTTTGTTAGTGGACTTAGCTTGACCATTTCCTTGAGGGAAATAGTCAGATGAGTGGCTGATCATAATGCCATATTCAAAACAAAATTTGGTGATTTCCTAAGAAGAAAAGTATGTGACATTATCCATAACTAACTTAATAGGTACACAAAACCTTACCAGGATGTTCTCTTTGATGAATTCACATACTACCTCCAAAGTAGTTTTCTTGGTTGCTTTCGCCTCCACCCATTTCGTGAAGTAGTCAGTCGCAATGATTATGTAGGTATGGCCTACACTAGATGTGGGATTTATAGGACCAATAAAGTCAAGACCCCACTGTTGAAAAGGACCTTCAATTATCACTGGTCTAAGGGGTAGTGCTACTAACTGTGGCTTTCCAGTAAACATTTTACATTTCTCACATCTCGCTACCCAATAATATGCATCTCTAAACGTTCCCAACCAGTAAAAGCATTGTCTCAATATCTTGAATGCTGTAACTGATGAGGAGAAATGCCCACCACAAGCTTCATCATGAAAAACCCTTAATAGCTTCTCTTACTGTTGTTTGTCAACGCACAGGAGGAAAGTTCCATCTATAGATCTCTTATACATTCTATCTTCCCAAATTATAAATTTAGAAGCTTTCAGTTTTAGATCTCTTCTTTTCTTTGAAGTCAATCCTTCAGGACATTCACCGTATGTTAAGAAATACACAATATTTTCAAACCAGGGATCTTGCATACTTACTGCTAGGACCAATTGTGTGTTTTCAGGGTCTTCATCCACTTGGTTTTCCACCATCACTTTGCACAGTGCGTTTCCTCTCACCATCTTAGTGGGATTGATTTCTATGTCGTATTCCTGAGTCTTACCCACCCACACTCCTCTATTATTACATCCCATGTCCTGCTGAGTCAATATACTTTTTACTATAATGTCGGGCACATATACAAGAGAGTGAGAGTGTAAAATGTAGAATCTGAAATTATTTAAAGCTTTTACTATTGCAAAAACATGTTTTTTAGTCTGGGAGTATCTCAGCTCATGATTTTTCAGAGATGTGCTCATAAAAGTGATAGGAGCTTGCACTCCTTCCTTGTTCTTCTGCATGAGGATGGCTGATAGAGTGTGTTCAAAAGAATAACAATAAATTATGAAATCCTTCTTGTAATCTGGATGACATAACACAGGGGCATTAATAATGGTGTTCTCGATGCTTTTGAAAGCTTGTTTACCAGAGTCATTCCACTTGAAATTTAGATTTCCTTTCATCATTTCCACTATTCATTTGGTAATCTCAAAAAAATTTGGAATGAACCTAATCTCAAAAAAATTTGGAATGAACCTCCTGAGAAAGTTTACCTGACCAAAAAATGATTTCACTCTAGTTTTGTTCACAGGTAAGCTCAATTGCTGGATTTCTCTCACCCTTTTTGGATCAATTCTTATGCCTTCCTAGGAAATAATGTGACCTAGCAATTTCCCTTCAGTCACACAGAAAACCAAATTTTTGGGATTCAATGAAATCCTATCTTCTCTACACCTTTGCAATACTCTCCTTAAATCATTTATATGATCTACTCTTTTTCTAGAAAACACAGTAAGATCATCCACATACATACCAATTATTTTTTTCTTCATATCACTGAAAGAAAGATCCATACCTCTCTAAAAGGTATCTCAAACATTGATAAACCCAAATGGCATCCAGTGATATGCGAAAGTGCCCCATGGGGTAGTGAAAGTTGTTTTATGCTGGTTTGCTTTCTCCACTTCTATCTGGTTGTACCCCGAGAAGCTGTCTAACATAGACATCATCTCAGCTCTAGCTACGGTCTGCAATAGATGATCCATGTTTGGATGAGCATAGTTGTCTTTCAAAGAGGACTGATTGAAATTTTTTAAGTCTACATAGATCCTTATTTCTCCATTCTTCTTTCTCATAGGTACTATATTTGCCACCCAGGTAGAGTGATGGATAAGGTAGATAATCCTTGCTTTAAGCATTTTATCCACTTCCCTAAATATTACATCAGCAACTTTGGGATTGTAATTCCTTTGTTTCTGCCTGAATGGGGCAGCCTCAATTTTTAAGCGAATCTGGTATTTGAATTTATGATTCATAAATCTTTTCAAATCTTCATAACTCCAGGTGAAAACATCTTGGTATTCTAGGAAGAGTTTCCTGGCCTCTTTCATTTCTTCTTCAGTGCAACATTTTCCAATATTGATCATCTTGGGGTCCTTTTCACTTCTGATGTTAATTCCTTCATACTCACCAGTGGTAGGACCTCTTTCAATTCTCTTCTTCTTAACAAAAGTATCATGTCTGCTGAAGAGTTTTTCAAGTGTAACTAAGTGGGGAGGGATGATATTGCCTTGCAACTGGATGACCTCTGACTTGTCCTTCTTCCATTTTCCATGATAGTTTTCCTTATGATCACCGGGAGCATCTTTATGGAAGTTGCCACCGCTCTCCAAAAAGAGGAGGTTCTTTTCATCTTCAAACACTTGCCAATCTTCTTCATTATCAGGCACAGATGATCGATACACAACCTCTACTTGTACTTCTTATCCTTGAACTCTGGGTGAGGGAGGAGTAATGAGGCTGACACTACTAAAGAGTCTGCCTTGGAATTCAATTCTCTCGGTATAGATTCAATAAAGAACGCATCCAATTATTCTATTTCATCCCATGCTTTTTTCCTATAGTTTTTTAATCTGTGATTTTTTTACAGAGTATTGATTCTTGACTTGGCGCAAAATTAGCTCAACATCACCCCGAGCTCTCAAAATTTTCACACCTTTCTCTTTTGCAGAAATAATGCCTAATAGTAGGGCTTCATACACAAATGTATTTTTGGTGTTCCCAAACTCCAATTTATAAGCCATGGGCTCACATACTCCATCTGGTGATATTAAGACTATGCCTGTGCCAGACCCTGACGATGCACAACTACCGTCAAATTTGAGGGTCTAGATCTTTGATGGTGTTTTCGCAGTAGAAAAATGATCTTCTTCTTCTTTGAGTTTAATTTCCTCATCATGATCATCTATAAATAACATATAATTTCCAAATTCTAATTCCTGATACAAAATTTGGGCTTTAGGGTCATCCGATTTCAGCACTGTAAACTTAGCTTTCTCTTCCGGGACCAGCTTTATCTTTTTGTTACCCATTGGGATTAAAGATTGAGACCAATCTAGCCTTATTTCCCCTCCCAGGTCTATGTAGAAACTTCTTCTTAGCAACAAATCGTAACTAGCGAGTATATCAGCAACAAGTATTGTTAACAACATTTTCTTCTTAGGATGTGTTGCTAGAGCCACTTGGGCATCTTTGATTTTCCCAACCAGGGGTATTTGTTTGGAATCCATAGAGTAACACCTACCATGGGCTTTAGTGAGGATAAGTCCCAAGGCTTTAGCTATAGTCGATGGCATTACATTTTCTGAGTCTCCAGAGTCTATTATGCAATTTCTTAACTTGCAACCATTAATATACAACGACACATAGAATGGGTCAGGATTTTGACCTGGGAAAGTAGCCAACATAGATGGCTCACCTTGCTCAATTGGGTCTACAAATATAGAAACATTTTCTATGGTAGTCATTACATTTTGATTTACATTATGATTCCCCTCCTTACCTGGTTGTAGAATCCTTACTCCTTGATTGGCCTCTTTAGAATGGGAGGTAGATGTCTCATTATTTTTAGGTGGAGGTGTTGATGCAGGGCCTTTATCCTTCTGACTCCAGGTTAAGACTATATAGGAAGTCCCATCTATGGTAGCGTAACATGTTGCTCCTTGTCCTAAATCTGATTCATACTCTAAATATAAGTTTTGAGAGTCGCCATGTGAGTATGAATCTGGTTCAAGTCCATACACTCCACCATTCCATTCGTCAGTCTGATGCATTTTCCAAGCACGAGCTACATCAGGACAACTTTCTCCATCGTGATCTGTAGTTAAGTGGAAGGCACACATGTTTCCCCTTTTAGGAGGAGCATCTATAGCTAACCTCTGTGGTGGAGCAGTCAATTGTAATGTCTTTCTAGCGACATTCCTCCCTTCATTGTTTCTTCCAGGCTGCTCTTGAAAGTTTCACTAATAGGGATTATTAAATCTAGGAAGCTGCCTCTTGAAGGCGATGAATTCATTGGATAATTTTTGAATCATCTCATTTGATGATGTGTGTTACTAGTACCATCTTTAGATTGTATTTCTCTTATCCATTTTCCCGTCGATATCATGTGGTCTTCTAACTCCACCACAGTCCTTTGGGCAAGGTCCAAAGTGGCTGGATTTGTTCTTCTCAGATCATAATTGATGTCAGGAGGCATAGCACTTATGAAAAATGTTTTCCAATTCCCGGCAGTAGGCCTATCAGCTATTGGGATACGATTTACAAGCTTGTTAAATTTAGCCACAAAATCTCTCATACTGATTGAAGGCTCTTTCTTGATGGAGGTCAATTGTGTCAATAGTGCATGTTCATCTTCAACAATTTTAAATCTCTTTCAAAAGAAGCTCTCATAGAAGCCCAATCTATGATAGAATATTTGGGCAAGTGATGGAACCAATTAGCAACACCTTCAACAAGGGTTTCAATGAATAATCTGACGACCACATATTCCTCTCGCACTGCTAAAATATTAACTGAAGCAAAGAATGCAGCAATGTGTTCATCTGTAGATACTTTCCCATCTCCAAAGAATTTGGGGAAATTATTTCTTGAACCTGAAGGGAGGGGATTATATGCTGCCGATTGCAATGGTCCAACTGTAGCGGCCCAAGGAAGTGCCATAACTATTGGAGGTAGATAGGGTGTTAGATTGACAACAAGAGGAGAAACTACTCTGTGCAAAGTTAACACTTGACAAGTGGTGGACAAAAGGGTTGATTATTTGGGAGGTAAGGAGGTCTACTTTTTCTCTTAGTATTTTTGTTCTTTCGAAGGGGTACTTCAAGTAGAGAAAAATCAAGGTTTGCAAGTCTCTCAAAAACTGGGTCCGTACCACCTTCTTTCTTTGCACTCCTAAGAAACCTCTTGGACTCCAGGGCTCCAACTAGTCTTCTAATCTAGCTTCACACTCTGCTTGGCATCGTGCCCTTCTTAGATTTCTCCTTCAGATGGCTTCTTCAAGTTCTTCTATCCTAGCTCCTTCATGCTCTAGCACTTGGCTAGAATTTCTATAGTGCTCAGTGTTTCTTCTATATTTCTAGACAAAAGTATTCAGTGAGGAAATCAGATCCTCTTGATCATCTTAGAAACCAAGATTCGGTTGGAGCACAAGAATTATGTTTTCATGGGGAAGCACCATCTTTCCTCATGGTATACTTCTGGTATAATGACTGTTTTTCTTCCCAGTAGAGTCGCCAACAATCTATTGGTAAACAGATTGTTCTTTTTGCTTTAACTCTAGAATACCCAAATATTTAATAACAATTGAATACAACAGTTGGGAAATTGTGACTAAATAACTAATTTCCCTATGAATTTAAAGGTACAGATCCCTTAATTAAATTATCTTCAATGAATATTGATCCTTCCTATTCTAACAGGGGTGTGTTCTTAACCCAAGAACATAAGAGGTAATCCAAGCTAAACCTAGACATGAAATAGCTCAGGCAGGATAAATTCAATTCTAACTTTAGCCAATTTCAAGACTTCATCAATCATATGACTTCTTAAAACTGGTAATGCAATAACCAATAATGAAAATAAAAATGCAAGACTAAAATATTTAATGATAAAGTGACAATGAATCAATCTATCTCACAGGGACATCTCCCAGACTTAGAATAACACCAGATTTACCCCTAATTAATTGTATCAAATCATAATACAAAATTCTAGTTCAACAACAAATTGTAAATCTAATTCCAAAGAAACATTCAAATTTAATAGATAGATAAATACAATGCAGTGGGGTAGTTAATGAAATGACATTCAGACATACAAATTTGACTCAGCAAAATGCTATCTTTCACACCAAAATTTAGCCGACCCTGGTATTGATTTTGGAAATAACACATATAGGGTTCCAGAGTTGGACCGTTACAAAAAGGGGTAACCAAAATGGTTCAACTTACCTAAAAAAAATGATAAACAAAAGCTTATCCATTACAATACTATCAAAATTTAGTACAAGAGGGAATCTATCTAAGCTTTGGTTTACTTCCCCTTGTCTGATTTAGCCCTATAGGCAGTGACAGCTGTAATGATCGGGGTGAGCTCTTTGTGCTTATTGATATGGACATTAGTATATCTGACGAGCCATCTAGAATTTTCTTTGGCCAGGATCTTGGTCGCATCTGTCCGATCCTTCAACTCTTCCATGAATTTGAAAATGCATCCACTCAACTATTGGAGTTTTGGCACCTTGTCCAAATGGGTGGAAGACTGTTCTGCCAGCTTATGCACATAATCAGAAAATGATTTATGCATATTAGCCAATCTAATCATTTATTTGCCTTGACCGCTTGTCTATGATTTTGTGTGCAGACCTTGAAGGAGTTTAAAGTCTTTGTTCTGCTACCCCTTGATCTTGACATTTGTCTGCTCCAACCTTGTTTCAGCTTGGATGATCATCTCGATCTTAAATTCTAGGCTCTAAAGACATTCGATCAAAGGATCATCTCCTTTCTGTAAGATCTTGGCCTTTAATGCCTCCTTGGTCTTCATTTTAACCACCACGTGCATTATTACTATGCATTCTTGACACCTCACTCTCTTTGATGTGAGAGTCTGCATGTTCTTTTCAATATTATTCCTCTCTATTTCTAGCCTTAGGAGAGATTTACCTAGTTGCTTGACAACTACCAGTCCCTTAGATTTGAGCCTCTCGATCCACCTCTTTCCAATTTTTCTAAAGTGTTTTTCCTCTTGCAACTTGGCTATGATGGCTTGGTTCTCCGCAACACTAGGATCAAAAGTGGTCTGTCTACCGGGAACACTTGCTATCGAAGTGATGAGCTATCTGATGAAATTAGTTAGCTTAGCTACTTTTGCTTTAAGTTGAACTTTAGCAGTCTTGAGCCCCTCAAGCTCTTCTTCTATTACCACATTGGTGGATTTCCACCAATCTACCTTGGTGTCATGCCGAGCAAGCCCCTTTTCAAATGACTGCAACTGAAAAATTGAAGGCAATCATGTCTTTGAATCTACCCTCCTTTGTAGGCTTGGCCACCTCCATAGTGAAATGCCTTGTTCAAGGATCTCAACCCAGTGTAGACATTGTATTTACCTTCTTTACTTTCCCCATAGTGGTGTTGGGTTGCAAGGCTCGTGAGAGAGTATCTTTTCTGGAAGTCCCTTCCTCTGCTTTCTTCCTTTTACATTCTAGAGTATGTTCTATCCAGGATTTAGCGCTGGTAACTTTGAAATCAGAAACCAATTCTTCTATGAATAGCTTCCTAATGACCGGAGGAGTAGCTTTAGGCCTGGAAGAAAATGGATTCATTGATGTTGGAGAAGAGGAGACCAATTTAACAACCTAAGCAACAATCTGTTTCTTTCTAATCTCTCCATCTGATTTAGTGGCTGAAGTATTGGAGCTATCTTCACCCACCTCCACTACAACAGGGGATCCTTGCCTTCAAGTATCTTGAACTAAGGTGTCAACCTATGTAACCACAGTACTAGCCTTAACTGATTTTATGGGTCCCGCACCTTTAGTGGGCTCTTCTGCAGGCTTGGCCAGGTTTGTAGAAACTGCTTCTTCTGTCAACGTGATGTCTAGAAGCAAGCCCTCTCCACAGGTCTTCTCTAGTGGGATTTATTTCTCAGGGGGTTCATCGCCTTCACCTGCTATCTGGGTTTATCCTTTAGCCACAATTGGGATCATTACTGAAGAAGTTGCTGCAGTGCTTGAAGTATCTTTTGCCAGGGTTCACTGAGAAGGAGGCTTCCTTTTCAATGTCTTCCTTCTGCCTGCAGTCCATTCGACCCACTACTCTATTCTTTTGTAGATTCCACCCATCAAGGTCTGCAAGTCATTAATAGCTTGACCTAGCATGGGTTTGGAGCTTATAGGAAGGGGCTTAATCTTCTGCAAATATGTATTGTCATACATGTGCTGGCCATCATCTTCTAATCCCTCCACAATAATGTTAATTTTGAACCTTTTGATTTGTTCAATAGTTAACTTGGCATAGAAACTTTCTCTACTCTCTAAGTCATCTTTGTAGTTAGCCTAGTAGTCTTCAATATCATCGACATGATGAATTGCATGACTCATTTGAAAGAAATCTTGGGCATAATTTACAGGATCATACTGTAGCCTCAAGACATCATATGTCTCCAATTGAAACCTCTTTGAGAATGTCTTCAGAAGATTATTTGCCTCGGACTAGGATGCACAACTATAGGATCCAATGGTCATCGGGAAATCATAGCCCTTCTTCTTAGCATCAACACAGATCAGATTCACTTGGAGTGCCTACCTTATCACCTTGACTACCACGATCATATCATTGGGATATCTGGGCAACTTCAAAGGGAAGTCATCAAATCCTGCAAGATGAATATATGAGAAATCAGTAAATTGAATGAAAAAACACCCAAATTGGCTGATAAAAGCCATGGATTTAGGATAAAATCTTCTTTCTAGGCAACCTTGTAGCTCCCTACATAGTCTCATTGTGAATGCATCATTAACTTTGAGATATTCAACATAACTATTATGTAATTGTAGATAGGGGAAAAATTCATAGCTTTTAACATCTTCTGGGAACTCTTCTAATCTACAAAGCCTTGGCCAAATTTGAATTGTGGCCAATATATATAAAATGATTAAAGACATGTAGAACTCATTATGAAGCTTAGCTCTAATTAGGGCACTAGAGAGATTCTCTCTTACCATAAGAGCCCAATCGATGAAATGGTGTTGAGAATAGGTAACCTAAACTAAGAAGAAATGGTTCTCAATGAAGTTCAGTGCGTCACTCTCACCTTGGCTTCTATGGAGTAGCACCAAGATGTCTACAATCTATGGCTTTAGATTCATGCCATATAATGTTTTGGACAACTTTCCTTTGGTGCTCTTTAGCTCTTGAAACCATGACTTCATTATTTCCTTCTTCCACACTAGCTTCTTTGCTCCATATTCGGTAACCGCTCGACTATATATCATTTCTAAATATTCATCCTGCTCCAGAATGCGCAGGGAGTTCTAGACAGAATCTAGATTAATGGATAGAAGCACCATGTTGTTGGGCCAGAGGATTTGCTTGGTATTTGGATTATATAGAGCTATGCACTCTTGAATAGGCTCAGGAGCCTGAAAAACAATAGGAAAATTGACAGCTTCTACCAACCCGCTCTCCTTTAACTTCTCAGTGACAGGGTGTATCTGGTCTGCCTTCAATCTGCTCTGAAATTTATGCATATCGAAGAACTTCAAGGAGGTGTCTGCAATCTTATGCCAATAAGATGTGATGCCATTCATCCTGTCGAACCTCGTAAATCTAGTAGCCACGCTTCAACTAATTCTAACTTGGGATTGAAGTATATCTCTCAAAAGTGCAAGAGCAATGAACAACTATTTCTAAGATTTTCAAATTCAGACAATTCGTCAAACAGATGGTAGCTCTTGTTTGGAATACTTCAATGATTTTATAACTTTGAATTCTTACCATTTAATGGCCGACTTCCCACGCCACACGAATGAAAAGACTAAGACATTAATGAAAAAGTCCGTTATGGAGTAAAATGGCCTTATTTGAATTAATTACATTTACCCCTACGGGCCGTTAAGAAATATCCTTTCACCTTAGTAACTGTAACGGTAACTTTCATGAGGTAGCGGAAAATCACTTTTCTGCCTCCCTTTCATCAGAGAAATGCCTTTGGAGTGTTCTCTACTCAAAAATCTGCCGAAGGATAATTTTAGCTTATTGAGATGCTAAATGATATGTGATTGGTTTATTTTCTTTCCTTATACCTTTAATTACTCAAGAGATCAATTATTCTTCAAAAATCCTTGATTTTAATGGTTTGGCAAAAAACATACCTCGCAGGTCAAAACCCGTCTGTTGGAGCAACGGAGAAGCCATTTTCTGCTTTTCCGCTAGTAAGCTTGCATCTTGAATTCTTCCTCGTTCAATCATTCCTTTTGGTTGAAATAGATTTAATCTGAATGCCCAAAAATTCCTTATTCCCAAATCTCTCATTTTCAAGTTTCACTTACCTTTGATACTTTAAAGTCTGTTAATTGCGGAAAATGCACTCTGTAAGTGATTTTCCACCAAGGAGAAGCTCAGAACCAATTTTACGCCAATGCTGCAAAAGGGAATGTTTAGGCAAAATACTTCAACTACATACAAAACCAATGTTAGAATCCTTCGAAACGTGGCATTTACCGGATTTGGGAACTCAAACTACCCAATGAAACATGATCTCAGAGACAAATTCCCCCCGGCTCACAAAAGAGAAGGCAATTTAGGGAAATTTGGTAAAGGCCTCCTATCCTAAGAGGATAGATAGACTTAGACTCAGGACTTACACGAAGCTTTCAAGATCACTACTACACATTAAACATCCACTTTTTTTTGAAAGATATGTAGACCAAAAGTGGGGCAACAACACCCTCATTAATGGCTTCCCTTCTAGAGTCTTCTCCCCTTCCTCCATTTCTTCTATAAATTGGATGGATTTTGAGCTCAAATGGCCCTGAATTTTAAAGAGTTGAAAACATTCTTATGCTGCCCATATTTGGAGAATTGAAGGAGAAAACTTATGTTGCTCATATTTTAGGGATTCATATTGCATTCTAGCTTATTTCTTAGTTTATTATTATAATCTTCACTCTTAGAGCTTAATTGCATATTTCTTGAGCATATTTCTTGTGATTTTGATCATATTTAAGGTTTATAGTTTCATTTGAATCTTTCATTCTAGGTTGTATATGTCACTAAAATATGCATAATCTGAGGGCTATTGTGTCATTTTTCATACTCCTCCTAAATAGGAAGCAATAGGTCAATTTTAGTGATTGCTATGCTTGCTAACTCTCTGTTTTCACTAATGCAATGATCTATTGAAGTGTTGTGTCATTCTTAATAGGTGCATAAAATCACACACACATCTCTAGAACCCACCGTGGGGCAAGATTGCTCAAATTTTTACAAAATTCTACTCTCTGTCCTTGACATTTTTAAAGTTTACATGCAGTTTATCATTTCTGGTTAATTAGCTATCATTTCTGGGAGTGATCTATCGTCTGTAGGAAATCTTTCATCATCTCTAGGAGTTTGGATATCATATGTTGCCTCAATAAAATCATTTCTGGAAGGTAAAAATTTGGCTTTAAAGCATCTTTGGTAACCCTTTTTCCATTTTTGGTACGTTTTATCATTTCACGTAAATGGGTTATCATTTTGGGTAATGATTATCATTTGGGATCAAAATTTTATCATTTTCGGGTGTTATCATTTTGGGTCTCTGAATTATCATCTGGAGTCCAGAGAGAAAAAATACAGAGTTCTGTCATTGATAAATTTGATTGCTAACTTGCTAACTTGGTTGTTTTCATGATTTTGATCATATTTTTAGTAGCCTAATGTGTTTTGCAGGTGTTTGAAGGGATTAACTCAATTTCTCTGTTCAAAATTTTAAATACTTAACACACTTTCTAATCATTTGTTAAATCAACCAAATTAGTATGCTCTTTTCCTCCAAGGAAAATCAGAAAATCAAAAGTTGGTTTGTAAATGGACAAAGCAAATTCACTTTTCTAAAACTTGGATAGTAACTGAACAATCAAAGCATTAAAATATTGTGGTAAATGAACAAGTTCAATTGTCTAATTCTTTTGGGATAGTGATTAAACAAGAAAATCACTAATCTTGTGGGATAATTGAATAAGTCACATCGTGTAATTCCCTTTGGATCAGAAATTGGACAACACAAATCATTTAAAATTGCGGTTAATTGAACAAGCAAACTTCACTGTCTAATTTTGGGATAGTAATTGAATAAGCAAATCACCTAACTTTGGGGAAACTAAACAAAACAAACTTTTCTTTCAAGTATTTATGCTTTCATTAACTTAGGATTTTTGCTTGAAGTGTTTTGGGAGAAAAGGACATGGACTAGGAGACTATGCTCTTCTTCTTTCGAAGAATCAGAAATCTAGAAATCCTATGCTCGCCAATCCTTTGTATGCTTATTAAACAGTAGAGGGCCTACCGGTTGACAAAAAAATCTCCCAGGAATGACCAAAGTGACGATATGTTTTACGCCAACCCTTCCAACTTACTATAAATAATTGCTTCCTCGTAGGCCAAAGCCTCAGAAGATGAAATCAATTTTGCTCTCTAAATTTTGACATCATTCCTTGAACATGCTTGGGTATGTGTAGAGCGAAGTTGCTTGAATATTGCTTGCAAGACTACACCTATTTGAGTACTCATAGGGCTATATGCCTCAATTTTTCCTTGTGCAATTCTATGGGAGATAGTTTCGAATGGATTGCCCCATCATAAACAACAAAATTTGTAGTCGAAACTACTTGATTCATCCCCGAAAGGGTGATAATCCTTGTGCAAGGCAAAAAGTAATTTCCCCAAGACACTCATCATATCGTGCCCTCACTTGCATTTGGAGTTGGCTAATATGACATCATGACTAGAGCCATTGTATGCTTGGTGATGGCCATATTCTGATTAGCATTTGAGTGTGTACCTAAGTCTAGATGCAAGGATTTTCATCCTCTACTTAGAAAATAGGGCGTAAGAATGTGTCTGTTCACCCCTAACAATGTAAATCTGCTTGATGTGTCTGAAAGTGCATTAAAAATATAATCACCTTCAAACAAGCAACACAATTCAAACCCTGGTCTACATGTGTTTTTCACTCACTGGAAAATCTCAGAATGCAATCTTCGATCAAAAAAACTTCACGCACTTCCAAAACAAAATTGACAAAACTAACAAACTTTGACAGTGGACACTTATAGTTTCCTCTCAGAGGAAGATAGTTTATTTGGATACCCTTTTGACTCTTTAGTCTGTCCCCGTTGCTTTTTCTGGTCTCACTGTTGATGTGTCAAATTTTTTTTCAGACATCTACCCTGCATGTCATTTCAAACTCTTACAATCTGTCTCAATACGTGTGGTCTATTCACTTTTCAAAACAACTTGATTCCCAGCTCACTATCAGGGCATTCTAACCCTTTGATGCTGGAATCATTTACTTCCACCAAAACACAAACAACACTTCTACCTAGACACACTCACTTGAAAGATTTGATACTCTACTTGACACTATCAGGAAACTTTGACAAAGTCAAGATACAAATACATGGTTAACACAAGACGCAACAAGTACACTTATAAAGAATCAAAAGTACTTCCAAGATCACTACACTTTCAACAAGGAGAAATATCTCATAGTTCCCTATTAGCTTTAGACTCTCCAAAAATGGAAAGATCCACTCACGAATGGAGTGAGGCTTTTGAGGAATATGAAAATGATAAAAACCAAAAACTTGAAGATAGTGATGGTGAAGAAGAACAACACATTGACCATCCTTTGTTTGGTTTAGATAGTGAGGAAGACATCACTAACGAAGAATACAATAAATTGAAACAAAGCAAGAAATTCCAAAAGACATTGGAAAAGATAATTGGCGAGGATAAAGATAAATACTTTCTCCATCTAGCATCCACTGGCATAAAATTACCTAAAGATTATGATGTTGAACAACTAAAGGAAAAAGAGGTATCAACTCCCATCTCTATTCTTTCCAAACAAATAACCTTGATGCAAACTGAACTTGCAAATCTCAAACAAGAGAAGGCTAAACCCAAGACAAAATACTCTTTGGAACCATTTATCCATTTCCTTTTGACAAGAGTATTAATATGGTTCTATTTCCTCCCAACATGGCAAGGCCAAAATATGACAAGTATACAGGAGAGACTGACCCACATGACCATGTGAGAAAATTTTGTGCTCTAAGAATAGAGTACATGCATGAACCTACCTACCTAATGAGGCTGTTTCTAGGAAGCCTAGGTGGAAACACCAGGGAGTGGTTCTCAAAGCTTACACCTAAGGTAATAACTTTTGAGGAGTTAATTCAACGATTTATCCAACATTACTCCTATAATATACAACATGATGTAACCATGATGGATCTGTGTAACACTAAGCAAAGAATTGGCGAATCCCTTACACACTTTCTACAAAGGTGGAGGAAAATCTATGCAAGATATTCAAGAGCTATTCCTGAATCCGAGAAGATGGAAATTATTGGAAATTTGCTTCTGTGCAAATAGTTGATTGTATGTTTGTCATTGATGACAACATATAATATACAACAATGTCCTGTATGCAATTATTAGTATAGATATTCTGGAGCCTTGTGTGTTTACATCTATGTTGTAGACATGTTTTGGATGCCATGTTCATACACATAGATTTAGATATGCAGTTTCAGTTGAGTTATGTTAATCTATTTTGGCAGTTACAGTTTCTAGAGATTATCTGTTAAGAGCCGACGTATTTACATTATTTCTTGAGTTCTGCCTATCTTCGGGATATGCGTGTTTGTATTCATATTTATTTATGAGTTAATGATGATTATCCAAAGGTGCTAAACATGTTTTAATAGAAGAGTGATTTTTGAGTTAATTTGGTAGAGCCGACTATGTGAAGTGATGCGTCCACTCATTTTTGAAAGGAAACTAAGTGTGCAGAAAGTAGTTCGCTATGCTAAACTCCCAATGAGAGGATCATGCAAATTTAGATTTAACCCCTATCAATTACAAAATTTTAATATAATTAACTTAGATGTTGCTGCAATAACATGTATACATAGAAAAATGAGAATGACACAATGATTTACCATGGGGAAAACCTTTCGGTAAAAAACCCCAGCACTCCAAAACTTGCACAATGTATTAATCAAAACTATTGCTGTTTAAAATACACTTGCAATGCAAGTTATTTCAGGAGATAATCGACACTTGAAGACAAATCCAGCAGTATTACAACATTCCAACAATACACTAACTCCTCACTCATCGATTTGCAACCCAAAAATGCTTATATCATGCGCTTCCCTTTTTAGGGCAACTTCCAAAGATAACTGTATTAGGGTTTTACAGAAGAGTGTACAGTACTCAACATGATCAGTTGTCACATGTCTTCATCCATCATCGAATCTTTCACAATTAGCTCTTACAAATATTAATGACCATTATAGGAATTCATCATAACTGTTTCAGTCATGATTACCTTACACATTGTCCAAAGTACCGACATTTGGAAAATAACCTCTACCACAGAAAGGGATGCCTAGATCCACCTAGACCAAGTTTGATCACCCTCATCATCTTCCAAGTGGAGTGAAAACACAACATGCCCACTCAAATAAATGACAGAACGAATATCAAACTTAAATACATTATTTGCAAACAATTAATTACAAAACAAATAATATCAAATGTAAGGAAATATACAAGGTTGAGACACCTTATTCCTAACAATTTTGAGTTGCGTGGTCCTAACTTTGATTGCGTGCTTAGTTAAGCTGACAAGGAAGTTGTTGAAGTGTTTCCTACAACTGTCGTGACCTTATCCTTGGGGAAGATACATATAGCTGTTCAAATGTGATCGCTAAGTGAAAATGGAGTGAAAAAGAAAAGACAGAGTAGAGTAGAAAGTTAGACAGTAAAGCTACATCATTCATCAGTTGAAGATCTATGTGAAGAAGCAGAAGAATATTACAATTCACTGGAACTGATCAAGACAACAGATCTACTCAAACAATTCATTATCAGATATAGTGTATATCTGCCTTACAAAAGGTTGCAACCTTCACAATTTGAGCAGTGAGCTCTTGGATAGTGTGTCCTCACCCCTAACAGGGTTATTTGTAAAAGACTCCTAATAGGGTCTAACCTTTGACCAGGTCTTTGTACTTATTGCATTGTAAAGATAAACTCATAATAGGGTTGTAAGATCTTCTAACAGGATCATTATAAACTAGTACAATTATTTGTGGGTGCTAATTCCCATTGAGGTTTTTACCTAATTTGGTTTTTCCCATTACCAAAATTGTGTTGTTCAATTTTGTGTTATCTTTTTGATTTTATGTTTAAAGTTATTCTGTACTTAATTGGAAAAATAATTGAATCTTGTAGATAACTGATTCATCCCCCCCTCTCAGTTATCTCTTGGGACTATTCCTAACAATTGGTATCAGAGCCAAGTGCCTTGGAGAGAAAGCTTAATAGCTTAAGGTAGATCAAATGGCATACTTAAGAAAAGAGAGTCCTAAGTTTGATGGAGAGAATTATCTTGACTGGAAGAACAAAATGATAACACAGATCTACAGAGCATTGGTTTTGAGATTTTTGAAATAGCCACATAAGAAGTTGTTGTTCCCTCTCTGAAAGACCTTGCAAAAGATGATGCTACTAGTAAACAAAAGGATGTATTCACCATTAATGCAATTTCCAAGGAAGCCCTTATAAGTGCATTATCTGACAGTGAATTCTCTGATATTAAGAAATTAGACAAAGCCTAGACCATATGGAAGTATTTAGAAGATATGTTTGAAGGAGATATTCAAGCAAAGAATGCACGGAGAAAGACATGGAAAAATAAGTATAACAACTTAGAGATGCTACTTGAAGAGAACATCAAAGCTTACAATCAGAGGATTAATGAAGCAATTTCAGGAATCAGAAACAATGGTGGAGAAATTTCAGAGGAGGACATAATGGACAAACTGGTGACTACATTGACAATAGACTATGAGAGCAAGATCAATATCTTAGATGAGACTATGCAATTTTGAAAAGAATTTAAGAGAGAGACTTTGATCATAAAAATCTCTGCATTTGAGATATCAAGATTGAAGACAAAACCCAAAAGTGAAACAACTTTCAAAGCCTCAGTCTATGGTAAGAAATCCTTAAGCAACTCTAGTAATAATGAGAAAGAAGAAGTGGATACAGAACTAGAAGAAATCATTGCTATGATTTCCAAGAAAGAAAGGAAAGGTAAAGGAAAATATGAAGGACAAATACCATTCAAATGTTTTTCAT